>MU888567.1:0-10139 GCA_036418205.1 Ostertagia ostertagi
TCCCTTCTATGATATTCGTGACTTGAGGTGCATGGTCTGCACCCACCCGGCAATTCCTGGTTTTTGGAGGAGAGGGTATGTACGAGACTATGTAATAATTTGTAATAACTTTGAACTTCCGCTCAAATGAATGAAAGAAAACGTTTAGTTATAGAAGGGCCAAACCTTTGTTATGTTCAGGGTGTCCACAAAATAGTGCGGTAACAAGACAAGTAATTACGGAAAACTAATACAGCAAGAACAAGGCCATAGGAAAGTACAAGTATATTTATAAAAGGTTAATAAACAAAAAACAAAGCTCTTTGCTCAAGTAAGTACTAACAGTAGGTTAAATGCAGGTAATGCCGGAGATGTCCTCCGAGTTTCAGGGATGCTTGTACTCCAAGCGCTACCATTAGTAAAACGCAAGTGCAGACATTCGGTATGTCATCGTTCATCGAAAACTGGTTCTTGAGGTATGGTTCAATAAGAAAGTACTCTACGGACTCTCTGAAACTCACATGTAAAAAGTAGTCTCTAAGAAAGTTCTGTTTCTTTAGGGAGTTAACAGTGAGAGTGTAAATGATGACAAATGTTTTTATTTCTGAGGTTCCAAATGCTTTGAGAAAGCCTCTTGTGAACAATGCGATAGCAGGCTCTCCTTGAAGAGTTTTCGCTTACGGCATGTGCACACGTGAAAATTCTTTGAAAAGACAGCATTCCGATTATTTCTGCGGATATGACGTCGGATATCAACTATTCCATTGCACCCGTTTGTAATAAATGGGGTTGCCTAGGCTCGTCTCCCAAGGTTCGTCGTACACTCCATCAAGAAAAAAACTTGTCTAATATCGAGGAAGGGGACTCTTTGCGCTTTCAGCAGTTTCGTTCTTCGCGAACGTCTTCTTACTTCCACTCTCATTTCTGAGCCCAATAACCACGTGGCCAAATTTTTATGGGATAATTTATTCTTCAATAGGCTTTATTTTGATCCGCTTTTACCTGCTATTGCGTTGTTTTCACCAAGAAGAGAATGCTATCACAGGTTGTTGTGAATACTTTCGGCCTCCCACGGAACTCGAAAGCACGCTTGCACTTACCATTAGCGGCGCCTAAATAGCATATTTGCAGGGCGCGATTTCACCAACATGAATATGTATCATCGTAAATGGTGTTTTAAAGCTACAGTCCCAACAGAGTCTGCAGGCACTAAAGGATGCACAGGCCCTATTGGAGAACATCTAAAGTGTAGTTATAAAGAAAACTCACCTGGGAAAAGCCTAAAAAGGGCGTTAAACTCCTCAAAGATGGGTGTGGTTGGAGATTTCTTCGGGACCGCCCACTTGCCAGCCGTGATTGGCTACGGAGGCATTCGTGCTCGTTTTGGGACCACAGGGAGTATTTGAACTCTGTCCTTTAAAGTAATCAATGTGATCCTGCCTGTTGCACTGGAATTGTTTCTTTTTTGTTGTTGTGATGTTGTTATGTATGTGTTATGTAATTATGTTAGTGTTATGCAACTGGAGCGCATTTAGTGGGGCAAGTTCAGACAACTCGTCCAACGCGCGTCTTCCCACATCGCTAAGCGGCAGAAGGGGAGTCCCTGTTTAAAGCCCTGTTCGGCGTTTTTCTTTGGTTTTTTCGTCACTGTCGGTCAAATTGTCGCCTATAACTACATTATCAACGGTTTTTACCCGCAAATTCGTCCTGGGGTTGTTGCTTTAAGCGAGTGCATTGCAGGCCAACTTGACGATAATAATAGCATAATCGACGACTTTCTTTGTCACGAATTCAAACAAAAGTTCACCAGTAGGTTTACATTATGTTGTTGTTCTGGAGCTCTTTTCTTGTTAACTGGTATATCTATTAGGTTGGTCCATAAGTCTTGCAACAAATTACATTTAATGCTAGAGAATTTTTGTGAGAACTCCGAAAATTCCGCAACATGTTTGTGACGTAGCATCCACCTTTGCAATTTCAGCCAACCATCCAGCTCGTTGTCTCGCTACTTGTTATGGATATTACACCGATTTCGCGAAAAGCTCTTCGTGCCCTTAATTTTTACGAGTACTGCTTGGAATGTTCCGCAAGTCATGCTACACCAAGGATTAGCCAGAAGATGGGCGAGGGCACGCTCTCTCAATTCACGGTGCACCGGCGCTTCACTCTGCTCAGCGTTGACTTTTTTATTTGAAGATGATCCACACTCCAACCACCCCGTGACTGGCAATCACGATGCTCTACCTGACGCTGTTGAAAAGGGATCTGGATAGACTATCGATCATTTGCAGAGCAATTCTGATGCGACAAGGAGACAGCACTGAGGCATCTCCAAAGACCTGGGGCCGTAAGGTATGCTCTCCTGTTCGGGGCTGGGGCGCCCCGATTCAGGGTCTCCCCGAGAATGGCGTCCCCGAAAGCAGCCGTAAGGTATGCTCGCGGGGCGCCCCAGGGGAGTCAGACATACAGAGTGGCGATGGCGCTCAAACGTTGGCAAGTTGCCAAATCTTGTGTTTAGGCTTGAAAAGCTCCCAAAATCAAGGTTTAAGTTTACGATAACATAATATGTAAGAGTAAAATATCCTGGTAGTCTGAGCAAAACAAATCTCTAGAAGTTCTTTTACTTCTCCTCTACTGCGTTATTTTAGCGTCGCCTTTTTGCGTATTGAGTCGCTTAGGTTGACGGATTACTTTAACTCTGTTTTTCAATTGCCTCAGTCCACGCTCTCGTCTGCGCTCCTCACATTGTCGGCGGCTGATGACCATTGTGATTCACATATTCAAACTTTTGCCTCAGTGTAGTTGGCTCATCCACCTAATACTTCCTCCTTAGTCTTAGGGCTCCCATCTCCCTCCTTGCGATTGCAGGTGCCGTTCTCTGCAATCGTCTGTGCCGTCCGCCATTCGCGGCAGGACCATGGAAGGAAGCTCAAGTAATCCGTAAACCCTGGGTATCCTGTGTCGAAAGCAAATGTTATTGGGAACGCGGATAAATCTTGGAACGATTCCGTCGACGTAAATAAAAACATTCTGTCCGCAAGTGCACAAGAACGAGAAAGATGAGCATGTTCGTATTCTGAACAATATTGTGGTACTCATTGGATGACTAAGTATTGCAAGTAATGAGCGCAAATCTGACTGGCATCACAAGCTCATAGCCAAATATGTGGAAGAATCCGTAGTTTGAAGGCACTACGCTCGGAAATGAAGCCGCCGGCAAATAACTTGGCAATTTATTTGGGAAAGGAATGATACAAAGAAAATCGTTGAATGGGCCTTCACAGCTAGAGGAGGTATTTCCGAGATGTTTAGTGTTATTTTGTGTCTGGTCCCAAGCACAATGTTAGTTCCAAGCAGCCGTCTAAAAAATCATCAGGTGTGGGCCCAAATTTACCGTTTGAGTATCCCGACGGTGGCTAAGTTCTACAAATTGTCACGGTTTACTACCATCTTTGATATTTTGTAGCGATGATTACTAGTTCCGTAGTAGTATCCAGAATCAATACCCTAAGAGTAACCGAGAAAAGAATTGTATGTATTGCTCAGCTTTATTGTTAATTGATTTTTGTGGCAAAAAAACGCAAGTTCGTTTGCTGCCAGCGATATGGTTCATCACACTGCCATCACACCGTGTAGCGATAAGGAAATTGTGGTGAAGTGTGGTTGGGTTCGGTAAGATTTTTTTTAGTAGAGACACAGCTCTTTTGCGCCAGAGTTGAACGGTGACATCTTCAAGCGCTTTAGATCTGCTGAGAAATACCACACATACAGCATTCTGACCATTTCAGAACTCTTTCGAAAGAATTCGAAATGAGATGACCAGTTTTTCCTACTCACAGCCGCCGCAGTACTGGGCTTCCAGGCTGCCGCGGGTGGTAAGCCCAAAAAGGATTATAACAAACTCCGGCTAAAATATGAACGAATTATGATTTTCTCAGTTTTTCAGATTGTCCACCGTGTTTAGAAGTTTATTTAAAGTTCGGTAAGTTGACGCAGCACACTTCTAAACAACAAAAACATTTGACTCCAAAAGTAGCCTATCAAGTGACAACAAGATTGCGAAACGACAGCAATATCACGGTTAAAATTTATGGTTGAGCATAATATAATATTGCGTGAGAACAATAAGTACAAATGAAATCGTTTAAGGCATGAAAACCAAGAAATGTTCAAGAGGGGAGTGAAACAATGCGTAAGCCGTAGAAGAATTGCGCGCTCGACAGGCAATTCCGCGCCCTATGGTCACGGGATTACGGTAGTCCCGACAAGCCCCGATTGCACGTTGTTCGGGAGGAACTACCCGAAAACAAGTGGGCGTGGCCTCTCCCCGAAAGCTTTCGGGAAGACCATACCTTACCGGGATGGGGACCCCGCCCCGAACAGGAGAGCATACCTTACGGCCCCTGCAAAGTCCAAAAATACAGAGTTTGGATCCCACATGCCGAGTCCAAATCAGCCCGAATCAGCTCCAAACACGATCTGACACCGTCATGTTCAAGTCGACTTACTATGGATTCTTCGATTGACCATCCATCACATTTGCCGAAGATGAGGAGTGGGTACAGTGTGCTAACAAATGAACAAGCGGCGGTAGTCCAGCTCAAACGCTTCGGGAGTTCTTACTGCTTAAGTTCAACCTCGTCCAAGTAGGGCCTTCTCGGATTTTTGGTGGAACACGAGAGGAGTTGAGCTCTGGAAACCCTCGTGTAGATGTCGCAGTCAACGCGAAAGTCAACCGTCCACAGCTCGAATGCAACGCTTTTAATACGAAAGAAAAACAAGGCAAAGTTTGCTTTTTATGACACCGTTGAACCACCTCTTGCTAAGAAAATTCAGGAAAATTTCGAGACTCTGGACGGAGAGTTCTTCCGTATCCACGTTATAGCCCTGACCTCGTGCCAAATAATGCCCTTCTGCTCCCCTCTCCAAACCATCTCCTAGAGAAGAAAGCTCATCCTAACTATGATGATGTCAAAATCGACATCTGATCTTTCTTCGATCAGAATTCAGTAGAGTCCTACAAGGGAGGCATCGAACAGCTACTAGTGTGTTGGCAATAGGTTGTAGATATTGATGGTGTGTATCATGCTGGATGAATGGAACAAAAAGATAATAAAAATATTAAATCAAAATTTAGCCAGTTTGTTGCAAGACTTATGGACCAACCTAATATTTATCGGCTGGGAGATGCAACCTAAGTAATCTCGAAACCGATTGACTTAGTTGTATTAACTGACAACAAATGATCTCAATGGTTTTAACAGGGCGGGTCTTTCAGGGAGATCAGCGCTATTTCAACTATTTCAAAACGTCTCTGAATGTCGAACAACAGTTGAGGCTCCAAAAATTTTATTTCAAAAAGCTTCAAAAGTCTGAATATCAAAAGCTTTCCAAAATAACTTGCAATATTTCGGTGCTTAGCACCTTCGTCAGGCCTGAAATAATGCTTCTTTCTGGAAGTCGGACAATATACGAAATATATTGACCAACTCACACGCGTTCGCCTCTGTCAAATACAAACTTACCCGAACGACAAATTAGTATAACCTACCCCGCTCGCACCCTTAAATATTAGGAATCTCATGCAGTAGTTGAAATGCATGATATCATGTGACAATTTGAAGGATGTCACGTAGCTCTTCCTTGCTGTTTATTTCGGGTGCTAAGCGTTTTATCTCAAGGGCTTCCAGTATTTTCCTTTCTGTTGTGTTCTCTATTGAGCGGTGTAGCACTTTAACAACTAGTGTGGGGGTTCTTCTTGTGCATGCTCTTTTGTACGATGTCTGGAGAAACTGCTATTAGGATAAGCCGATGGATTTCTTAACGCCCTGCGGTGCTCGTCTATTTTTTAGGGTGGGTCATTACGTTTTCCAATATTTTTTGCCGATCCTTGACATTCTCCAGTACCGATCTCCTAAGTTTGAAGTTGATTTATGGGGGTGTCATTACAGTAACCACAACCCTCTCTGCCGCATTTTTCTTCATAGGGCCTTGAGTATGTGAGTAGGCGCTTGAGATTCGGTGGCGGACGGAATATTAGTCGTATCGGGAGAGGTGAGCTTTTGACCACACTGTTCACTTTCAATGCCGTGCTTTCATTAACATACGGCATCACCATGGATATTCCATCTGGTGTCGAGTGTGGTCTCCATGTATATATTGGTGCTTTCACATAACCGTTCTCCCTTAGAATATTGTCCACCATCGAATCTACTTCATCAGATTGTTGGGTACAAATTTTCTCCTTGGTGGTTATTAGGTTCCGTACTATGTTGGCTTTCATGTATGTAGGATGGCAGCTTCTAGCATGCAATAACACATTTTTTGATGCTGGTTTCTTATACCAAACTAACTCTGTGGCCCCATTTCTTATTCGGACTTTTGTATTTAGGAATGGAACAAAACCCTCCTCATTTGGATTTTCTACAGTAAACTGGATATTGGGATCTTGTGAATTTAAATTGTTAAGTGTTTCTTCCAGTTCATTAGAGAGGAGCCGACTATGAATACGTCGTCTATGTACCTCTTGTAGAAAATTATTCCAGCGGTTAACATCTTTGTTCCAAATGGTCCAAATATACAATTGCTAGCAGTGGAGCTATTCTTAATCCCATTGCCAAACCGCGATGTTGAGCGTAGAATTTTCCGTCAAATTGGAAGATATTGCATTCCAGAGTAGCCTTGAGTAAAATTCTCAACTTCATCTCGTCAAGTCCAAAAGTGTAGATTCCTCTCTGTGCCTTTGCCACAAGGCCAACAATGCTTCAATTGCATCCCGTGTGTTGACGTTGGTATAGAGCGAGACTGCATCGAAGCTCGCGTAGTGGGCACCGGTTGGAATTTGACATTGACTGAGGGAAGTTATGAAGTCCCCAGTGTTTGTCAAATGTGAAGTTACCTTGTGCAAAAGTGGAGAAAAGATTTTCACCAACAGCCAACTTATTCTGTCAGATGGTCCTCCACAGCTTGAAATTATGGGACGGGTTTTGATGTCTCTATCCGTGAGATTGTCCAACGTGTTATCCGCAATTTTGTGAGTTTTGACCAATGAGTAGTAAGTAGGGATACATGGAGAAGACGAAATGAATCGTCTTATTGTTCCCATATCTAACTTCCCATTTAGCACTGTTTTTATTGTTCTTTCAAGTCGTTTAGAAGCCTGGTCAAACGACTGAAAAGAAGACTCTGTGTAAGTGCTACGATCCTCTAAACTGCGGATAGTAATTGCCTTATCCATTTCCTTGGTAATAACAACAAAATCCCCGCTTTTGTCCCCCACACTATACCTTAATTCCTTTTTCATGGCCAATAGCTTTTTAAGTCCCTTCCTTTCCTTTTCGGTCAAATTAGAACCAAATGTTTGTCTGGCCGTCGAGTAAATATCTTTGAGTTGTTGGTGTAAAGCAGCCAAGAACGGTTCAAGTGTGGAGATCGGCTTTGGGATATTGCAGCTGCTTTTTGGGAAGGGTGCCGTTGCGAGAATGGTTGACTTTCTATCCAACACTGATGGGCCGTTATTTTCCCGCCATCTCAGCAGAAAGGCGAATTTATTAAATCCAAGGCTAACAGCACTCATAGTTTTTCTGTTGTTGATTCTGAAACGGAAAACTTTCTGTTGTTGATTCTGAAACGGAAAACGAAGGTCCTAAATTCAAGTGCGGCTTCCATATCACTGTCCACCTTATCCGTGCCTATGATAGTGCATCTTTTGGGTGGTATTGCGTTGCGACGCTATGAACGAGTTCGGCTGTGTGTCGGAATTTCTACGTAAGTTCTGCAACTTACTGTTGAGGCGATTTCGTTTCAGTCCGACGTAATCGCGAGCATACTGCTTGATTTCTTGTTGTGATGATTCTCCACAATTCAGAGTTCATTCGTGATCTTAGGAAATTTCGCGAAGAAATAATCCCTTCGATACATTTTCCTCTGCGGCGGCGTCGGTCAGCGATGCTCACATCCAGTAAAGATGTTTTTAATTGTGCTAGATTTTTTTTAAACTCTATCATTGTTGGTGTAAGGTACCTCTTCGAAATAGATTCCCAATGAATTTAGGTATTATCCTGTATCCTTTGCACTTGAGGAGAAAACTTATGGATTCGTCGTACGAGGCGGCCGCTTGGTGATAAGCTACATATTTCAGTAAAACAGCAAAATTGTACCTGCTGATGTGATGTTCCCGCTGCAGGTTTTTCAGATATCTAAGTATAGTGCTGTCCCGAAGCCTCATAAAGATCTCTGAATATCGAACAACAGTTGAGGCTCCAAAAATTTTATTTCAAAAAGCTTCAAAAGTTTTTGGGGAATAATATTTTTTCCCAAAAAAAGCTTTCAAATAATTGGCAATTATTTTCGGTGCTGTTTAGCACTTTGTCAATGGCCTGACCCTGAAATATATGTTTTCTTTTCTGGAGGTGGAAATATACGAAATATATGAGACAACTCACACGCGTTCGCCCCTGTCAAATACAAACTTACCCGACGACAAATTAGTATAACCTACCCCGCTCGCACCCTTAAATATTAGCAATCTCATGCAGTAGTTGAAATGTATGATATCATGTGACAATTTGGAGAATGTCACGTAGCTCTTCTTTGCTGTTTATTTCGGGCGCTAGCCGTTTTATCTCAAGAGCTTCCAGTATTTACCTTTCTGTTGTTATTCTCTACGATTAATATTCCGTCCGCCACCGAATCTCAAACGCCTACTCACATACTCAAGGCCCTATGAAGAAAAATGCGGCAGAGAGGGTTGTGCATACTGTAATGACAATAAAATATGTCAACTTAGGGGTCGGTTTACTTGGTAGAATGTCAAGGATGCGGGCAAAAATATGTTGGAGAAACGAAGAGACCTCTTACAAAAGGCTAGATGAGCACCGCAGGGCGTTAAGAAATCCATCGGCTTATCCTAATAGCAGTTTCTCCAGACATCGTACAAAAGAACATGCACAAGAAGAACCCCCACACTAGTAGTTAAAGTGCTACACCGCTCAATAGAGAACACAATGGAAAGGAAAATACTGGAAGCCCTTGAGATAAAACGCTTAGCACCCGAAATAAACAGCAAGGAAGAGCTACGTGACATCCTTCAAATTGTCACATGATATCATGCATTTCAACTACTGCATGAGATTCCTAATATTTAAGGGTGCGAGCGGGGTAGGTTATACCTAATTTGTCGTTGGGTAAGTTTGTATTTGACAGAGGCGAACGCGTGTGAGTTGGTCTCAATATATTTCGTATATTGTCCGACTTCAGAAAGAAAAGCTATTTCAGGCCTGACGAAGGTGCTAAGCACCGAAATATTGCAAGTTATTTTGGAAAGCTTTTGATATTAAACTTTTGAAGCTTTTTGAAATAAAATTTTTGGAGCCTCAAACTGTTGTTCGAACATTCAGAGATCTTTATGAGGCTTCGGGACAGCACTATTCTTAGATATTTCAAAACGGTTTCTTGCACATTGTAGGGCCGCATGTCTGGATCACAAAACATGTCTCGTTTTCGCTAAACGGTTCAGTAAGGCCAGAAAGTCGTGAAAGGTACTGCTGCTGGTTCGATCCCGGTGGCTATGTTGGAACCGCGCAAGAGCTCCAAAGTTTCGTGACAGTAGTGGGTGTTATGTAACAGCTGTGACGATTGACCGTACCCAATTACAAAACACAACACACTTTCGTAATTAACCATTTATTGCATATTATATACAAAATGATGATTGGCAATGAGCCAATCAATATACAAAAGGTGCTAGAATCTACTACTGTAGATTCTAGGCTTTAACCAAGCTAGGGAACGGGGACTGTCCGCAATTCACCTGCCATCTTGTACGATTGAACCGCTACTAAATTTTGCATTTTAAGTCAGCGCCTAGGGGAAGGTGCCAAATCGCGCTAAACGTCAAAATAGATGTCATAACCATCGTCAGGACCATTTTGAAGCCAACAAGTGGCCGCCAACCTTGATTGCAAAATTTAGTCGCCGCGGGGGATCGAACCATCAAGGTATCATTCACCACTTTTTTGGTACTACTAAAACCGTTCAGCGAAAACGAAACATGGTTTTGTGGTCCATACATGCGTCCCTACAATATGCAAGAAACCGTTTTGAAAAAGCGCGGCTTGCCCTGAAAGACCCCCCCCCCCACCTTGTAAGAACAGGGCCCG
>MU888572.1:0-12982 GCA_036418205.1 Ostertagia ostertagi
TTTGTCCGGCAGATCCCTTTGAGGTGAGACCACTTTTTTCCATTTGCTGGGGACAACTACCCCTAGGATACTTTGAAGTTTTTCTTTCTATGGTTTTAGACCTTTATTTCCAGGGTAAAACGTGTTTCTTCGATAGCAGTTTCAGACCTACGTTGGTGTTTTCGTCGAAGATCTTTTTTGTTCTTTTCACAAGTTGTTACTAACTCCTTGTTATCTGTTCATCTATTGTTGTGTTCCACTAACCCACTCCATGAGAAGCTGTTTTGAGAAAGTAACTATAGGGAAGCCTTTTAGTAGTTCATATTTGAAATCAGAAGCTGAAGCAGGTCGATTTGTAGAAGAAAGTCTCCTCTAAGAGAAGGAAACCCGATGGTCAGTGACCCCTTTTGTTTTCTTTCGCTGCAATATAAACGGCAGCGGGTCGAGGTGCAGCTGTCGCGCGCTACGCCATAAGGCGAAAGCCTGAGGCTTACGCCCATAGAGGGTCTTTTGGAGGCGCGGGAGTGTCGTGTATCACGAGGATCACTCCGAGGGACCCTCGGGTGCGGCGACGCCCGCGGTGGTCACCGTAGCAATTGACCCCTACAATCAACATGATCGTGCGGGAATCCCACCCTCGGCAACGACGGTGGCTCTCGTCACGAGCCGGCCCTAATTCTTCTTGTCTTTACTTCCGCTTCGAGCGGTTCATTTTTTCTCAAATTTTTTGCGCTACGGTCCCGTGGGGCTCCGGCCCTTAGAATGTCTTATGAAACTTACCAATCTGGAACTCTAGTTCACTGGCCATAGGCCCCTGATCTTTCTTGGGACTCTCTAAGTAGTCGTTTTATCCGTTGTAGTTCACTAATGTTCGTTTCGAGTTGAGTTCATAAAAAATATTGTTCTATCTGTGTATTCTATTATGCAATGGGTAAAACCCGTGAATGTTTGTCTGATCGTGCATCAACTCTCTAACTCATATTTCATTGTGGGTTTGAAGGTGGAATAGATAGTCTAGTTCAGTAGTTTCTTCGCTGTGCCAAAATGCCCGGGGACCACCCAGATGCAACATGGTGCATCGGCCGGTGGTATTCGAACTCGGATGGATATCGATTTCTTCAGTCGATAGTACAAAGAACGACCCCTACCACACCACCCGGGCGGACCCCACCCAAGCATTAGTTCAGAGTCTTCTAGTGCAGGATCTCCCAATGGTTAGACATAGTACAGAGCTGACACATGCATTGACTAAGTCACCACATACGCCCTGGACGTCTTAGTCTGGTTAGACTGTGGCAACTAGCCAACTCAGCGTCCATGCGCAGGGGCTGCAAGTGGTACGACAAAAAAGTAATTCAAAGTTATCAAGTTAAGGTGGCTTCAAGTGGATAGAGCCAGCGCCTTAAATCTGGGAGTATTCAGATACTCCAGCCCCCACTGGCGGGGAGTGCGTGCCAGTGAAGGGTGGATCGCTGTCCTAAGGAAAGGAAAGTAGGCCGGAGGTCTAGACCGTTAATCTAGTTAGTCCCAAGTCGGGCGCACCAGGGGAGGTACCTCATCCCATCTACCATGTGGACTGGCCATCCAATGAGGTAGTCGATGGGCACGGTGTTATACGCAGGTCTACTTGCTCGACGGTGGCTCACGCCATTGGGAAGTCACCCTTCCCCCCTTTCAGTCACACTAGTTTGACAACTTTGGGAATTCATGTTTTAGTTTCAACGCTATAAAAATCATGGGAGGTCACCTGCTACTTAACAACTACGCAAGCTGGACTAGGCATAAACAAAGGGGCAAAATTCAAAAAGGCATCTAGTCCGACATCAAACCCGTTTTCAAAACAATTCTTAGTTCATCTTATTCATTTCGAATGTTAGAAATTCCTACAATCAATTTCCTAAAAAAAAAGTAGTCTTGAGGCAAAAAATTACATAACAGTAATAAACAATAACACATTTAACTCATTTTTCCTTGTGATTGTTAACATTCATTTCTTCCACTCTACAGTGTCATTATTCGCCCACATTGCACTAACTATCCACTTCGTGACTTTCTAATGAAATGGTCAGGCATTAACTCGAACAGAAGATTTCAGGTTAAAAGCCTATACTCGGGTATTATTTACGGTTATTCACTGTAAAAATGTCAGCGAATGGCTATCTCAAAGGCCAAATCACGAAGGCTGCAAATGCCTTACGAGCGAAAATCTCATCGGTCGAGCAAGAATTGGATGGATCTGCTCCGGATGCAAAGGTTTGCGGAGATACCATACTACTTCAGAAGAAATTTAAACTTCAAGAAGCAGTAATGAGTCTTAAATATTTGATGAAGTCTCTGAAAGATAATTGGAAGCGCGCTGAAAACCACGCTGCCACCAAAACTGATAGTGATGAACAGTACACCCTCTTGCAGGAGTTCACAGACCATTGGGACGCCAACGGTTCGGATGAACTCTTGATAAGAGGTGAACTTTCGGTTTCTCTATTAGAAACAATAATTTCTACCCTCAGTACTTCACAGGAAAAAGAGACAGAGCACGCAGAACATAGTTCAGTAGGACATCTAGACCAGACAGTTCATCTGCCTAAGCTAGAACTCCCTGATTTCAGTGGAGATATGAGTGCCTTCCCAGACTTCTGGGAATTGTACTCCGTCGCGATCCATTCCAACCCGACGTTATCTCCCGCTACCAAATTCATACACCTCAAAAGCAAACTCAAAGGCAAGGCCAAAGATCTGATCGCTTCTGTTCGCTTATCTCCGGAGAACTATCAAGAGGCAATAGATCTTCTGCTCAGTACCTACAATCGTCCACAAGTTCTGCGAAACAGACTAGTCGAAGAGCTGGAAATGTTACCTCCCGCAGATAGTACTCCAACCGATCAACGTAGTACACTTTGTAAAATAAAGGCCATATGGGTCCAGCTGAAGAATCTGAAAGAACAACCAGGATCTACTACAACAATGCGCATAATTCGTTCTAAATTCCCACAAAAAACCAGAGAAAAGGTAGGAGAAATGAGGCAAAAGAACGATGAGTGGACCGCAGAAGAATTGATACTCGCCTTCGATCAAGTCATCGATCGACTGGAGATTATGGAGGACAATGATCCACTGCTGTCTGCCTCACAATCGTCCACGATCAATAATGTATGGGCAGGCTCACACTCTTCCAAGAATGCGAAAATAAGAGAACACACAAAAGGGCGAAGAGTTAGCCCATATAGGCCGCTTCATTCCACTGGTAGTTCACATAAGTCACGGGAACTTTCTCGGTGTGCCTTCTGCGTACGCACAGGTCATAGCGCCTACGATTGTAACGAAGTCCTATCCCCATACGCAAGACGAAAAATGACAGCGGAACTGAATCTGTGCTGGAAATGTCTTAAAAGTGGTCATCGTAGTTCACAATGCAACGCTCAGCCATGTCTGAAATGCGGCAGAGCACACAATAGCGCTCTTTGCTACGTCAATAGTAGATCGCGTAGTAGCAGTAGATCCAACAGCCCAAGACAACGTCAGCCATACAGGAGAAGTTCTACAGACAGCTATTCGTCTAGTTCAGGTTTCAGGAATAGATCCAGGACGGTCTCTCGATCACCAAGTCCTAACTACAGAGAGAAAGCCTTTCAAAGAAATAATAAGACAAATAGGAAAGGATCACCACACCCCAAAGTTGGGTTCAAGAATCTTCCGACTAGTCACATCTACTCCACTCCATCGTACACAACGCACGAAGATACCCAGGAAGTGGAGTATACTGCAAACCACTCAGACCTACAAGAAGATGATCACTCAGAAGATGACTTGTTCCTTGTGAACGCAGTCCAGACAATGAAAGCATCCTCGCACATGTCATCAGATCATAACATACCACAACTTGCTGCATGTAAAGTAGCCAGTTTGGCAAATCCCCCTCGCCTTATGATAATAAAGGCAAGTACACGCAATTACAACAACGACTCCGACCAGCTAGTGACCGTATTATTGGATAGCGGTTCACAGCATAGTTACATCAAGCGAAATGTCGCTCAAGATCTAGGGTTACAATTCACATGCCCCCAAGAAATAACTACAATGACATTCGGAGGACATGCGCAAACCGAAACATCTTACCGCGTGAACGTTGTACTTCAAAACATCCGAAATGGCAACTCAACACCTCTCCACTTGTGGACCCGCAATTTCATAACAACTGTTTCCACAGATGGAGATGAAGAGAAAAGACGCAAACACTTCAGAAGCAAAGTCGAAGTAGACATTTTAATCGGAATGGATTATTACTGGGACCTGGTCGACTTCAAATTCAATCGTCGGCTTCCTTCCGGACTGGTGGAATGTCGAACAAAACTTGGACCCGTACTGTCAGGTTACTCGCCATCACCATCATCTACAGTTCATTCTGCTCTCGGACGTCCTAAGGATGAACAAGATTCAAACAGAGAGACTGAAAAGATAGTACAACATCTTTTTGGTCTAGAAATGGCTGGTATGAAAGAAGACAATGAGGACGCGGATAACGAAGTGATAAAGCGGTATCGTGACACAGTACAAATAATCGACGGCCTGATTCACGTACAATTCCCATGGAAAACGGACCATCCACATCTGGCAGATAATAAAGCTTTAGCACTTCGCAGACTCGAAAGTCAATACGAAAAACTACGACACAATATTCCACTATGGACAGAGTACTGTAAAACGTTTGAGCAACAGCTCAACTCAGGCATAATAGAGGACGTAAAAAAGGAAGAGCCAGCCAACAAACGGGTATACTACATACCACATCAGGCTGTCATCAAGGAAGATAGCGCTACCACCAAAGTACGCATAGTCTTCGATGCTTCAAGTCATATGAGAGGCGTAGCAAGCCTCAACGATTGCATTCATCAAGGACCATCCCTAATACCCGACCTGTGCGGAACACTATTAAGATCACGACTTAGTCCAATCCTCATTATAGCAGATGTAGAGAAAGCATTCCATCAAATACGGTTGCAGGAAGATCAAAGGGATGCTACAAGATTCCTCTGGCTGAAAGATCCCACTAAAGGCCCACGAAAGATAATATTCGTATACTAAGGTTCACTCGCATTCCATTCGGAGTAAATGCCTCACCATTTCTACTCAGTATGTCAATTAAGTACGCTCTCGAAAAAGGCGACATCACCTGCTTTAAAGAAGAAATCTTAGCAAATACTTATGTTGACAACGTGATCATTGGCGCCCACAGCGTTGCCGAAGGTGTTACAAAACAAAAACAATGTAAAGAAACATTCAGGGCAATGAGTATGAACCTTCGCGAGTTCATGACTAATGACAACAGTGTCTTACATGCGATCCCGCTCGAAGACCGCATGAAAAAGACATGCACCACAATCAAATTACTGGGACTTAAATGGGATACGAGCTCAGATACTCTCCACATCCCCGTCAAGACACTGTCGAAGGAAGTAACCACAAAAAGAACAGCATTAAAATCGTATGCGTCAACCTTTGACCCATTGGGCTTGCTCGCCCCCCTACTAGTCAAAGCAAAAACATTCATTCAGGATTTATGGGTCAGTAAGTACTCATGGGACGACCCGTTGGACGAAAACACGACGAAAAGGTGGAAAGAAATAGTTCAGGGGATGAATGGATTCTCCAAAGATATTCCAAGGTTTATTGGCAAGTCGAAAGAAGCCAAGTATGAGCTAATAGTATTTTCTGATGCTTCTCAGAGGGTTTACGCAGCTGTCACATACTTAGTATGCAGACAGAATGGTGAAAACCCTGTGAGCAACATCATATTCTCGAAAACTAAATTGACAATTCCTAAAAAAGCAACCATTCCAAGGCTAGAGCTTTTGGCACTGGTACTTGCAGTGAAATCAATACGATTTCTTCTCAAAGAACTAAAGATCCCAATTAGTTCAATCCAAATACTGTCCGATTCCCAAATAGCCTTGTATTGGATTCAGTCTAAAAAACCATTGAAAACGTTCGTTCATAACAGAGTGTCATACATAAGGAAAGTGCTAGACGAGTTCGAAGAGAGCAAAATCCCAAGCCACTTACATTACGTCAACTCTGAGCACAATCCTGCCGACGCTGCGACGAGAGGTTTGACAGCTTCAGAATTAGTACAACATATGTGGTGGCATGGCCCAAGGTTTGTCACCAGACCGTGCAACGAGTGGCCCGAAGCAAACTCCGTACAAGATTTTCACTCACCACTCCCTGAAGAAGCGGAAAAGGAATTTAAGCTCGTTCATACAGTTACTACAGAAGGTTACGAATCGTTCATACCATTCAACAGAACCAATTCGTACACCAAATTAGTTCGTATAACAGCTCACGTACTCAAATATACTAGGATACTTAAGTCTCGAGCAGCATCGGAAAGAAAAACTAGCCCGTCGATCAATAGAAACGCGAATACAGCAAACAAAATAGTAGCCATCACTTCGGACGACATGCGAGATGCTGAGCTCCTCATACTGCGTGAGCATTATCGTGAAGGAGCACTTCAACTGCACAGCCGCATACTGAACCGCCTCAGAGTAACCCAGGACGAAAACGGAATCTATCGATGCAACGTCAGAATGGGTAATGCTCAATTAGACTCATCGGCTAAGAATCCAATTCTTCTCCTATCAAATCATCGCCTATCAAGAATGATTGTGGAGCATTTCCACCAAAAGCTATTTCACGCCGGATCATCTCACCTAGTTTCGGCATTGAGGAATCACTATTTCATTCCTAAAATCCGTCGTTTAGTCAACAGCGTGATTTCGAAATGCGTCACTTGCAAACGATATCAAGGTCGATACTATTCATATCCTAGTACACCGGATCTACCTTCGCAAAGAGTGGTCCAAAGTCGCCCATTCCAGAACGTAGGGCTGGACTACTTTGGTCCACTCAAAACTCGAAATGAGCACGGTCACGAATCTAAGGTATGGGTAGCACTTTTTACGTGCATGACGACCCGTGCTATACACCTCGAAGTGGTAGAAGACAACTCCGCATCCCAATTCTTGCTCGCATTCAGACGATTTGTAGCAAGGAGGGGTGCCCCAAGTTATGTAATAAGTGATAATGCACCCACGTTCAAATTGGGAAAGGAAATACTGATCAATGAGCTAGTCCAGTTCAAAGAAAATCCCTTAGTTCAAAAATTCACAACATCACAGAACCTAAAATGGGATTTCATTACGCCACTCTCCCCATGGAAGGGTGGATTTTATGAAAGATTGATAGGTTCAGTGAAGCTGGCTTTGAAAAAAGCAGTCCACACAAAGAGCATGACTTTATGGCATTTGCAAACTCTCATTTCCGAAATAGAAGCCACGCTCAATACGCGACCGATAACTCCTGTCATAACCAACTCCAACGATGAACCGCTAGCATTACGTCCTATAGACCTAATATGCCCGCAATTCACTTTAGCAAATGTCACAGATTCTAATTCAGTCAATCATGCAATCAATCGTCTGAATATTTCCGATTCACATGCTCACCTAATCAGTCACTACACCATCCTACGGGACATGCTGGATCAATTCTGGAATTCTTGGCACAGAGACTACCTCCATGCACTTGCCGAGAAAGCCCAATACAAGGCAGTTCCTAGACAAGGGAGTAAAAGTAGACCTAAAGTCGGGGATGTCGTGCTGATCAAACAAGAAAACATAAACAGATCTGCATGGCCACTTGCAATAATAACCCAACTTCATAGTTCATCAGATGGTTCGGTCAGATCCGTTACACTAAAAACGGGGGCTAATAAAACCCTCGAGCGTTCAATTAATCAGCTCGTTCCCCTAGAAGTTAATGCTGAAAACGGACGCGAATTGCAAAACAATAGTACAACACCGCTTAGATTACAACCCCCAAGAGCGGCTAAAACAAGAATACTTCATTAGCCTACATAACATACGAATAACTACTAATCTTAAGAACATGCACGCCAAAACAAACATACCATATAGAAAAGCCAAATCAAAACAAAAACATAACACAAAAAATCTATCCATATCGATTACCTGATGGCAGACAAAGCTACATCAGTGGCGGGTCCCGCCACGAATAGATCGAAATCGATTATCAAGCGGCTGCGTATCAGCGCAGCGAAATCGTAATTTCTGATTTTTGCCTTTTAGGCCACAATTTACTCCGTTCACTCACTTCATTCGTGTCTAACCATTTCACTCGTTCTATTTGACACTTACTTATTCGTTGGTTCCTTCAGAGAACTCAGCAATAGTTCATTAAACTCAGTTGATTGAGCGGCGCAAATAACAGTCGTATTCTCGCGGCTGCGCGCGAAATCGTAATTTATGATTTTGCCTGTTAGCGCACAGTTTGTCAAAAAGAAAGCTGTTATCCAAGCATAGTTTAGTTCAATTTAGTGCCGCATTTGCTTTGTTATGCGAAATTTAGTTGAAACTATCATGCAACCTACAGCGACTTTTCGATTCGAGTAAGAACTTAGTATTGGCGCCTAACTTTCACACTCACTTCGAGAATCTTCAATTGCTTTTCGCGTCCTTATCAGCACACGTATTAGCACATCATAATTAAGTGAAGTAATTTACTGATATACTTTCATGCATAACTAACCTCAATTCAACCTCATGTTAGTGAACACTTTCGCGACACATTTGGCTTCTTTTGACATTGTTATTCATAGTCCATCCTAATTCACTGCATGTTGTTGTTCGCCGCATGACATTGTTGACCAAAACAATTACCATCTCTTTCATCATACATGGTACATTATGTTATTGCGGTGAAATGATGCCGTTGAATTGTGAAAAAGTACAATCTTAAAAGAAACCATATGTGTCGCCAGTCTCATGCTCCATCAATTCAGTATTTAGTTCAAACAATAGATTTCGGATTCCCTACATTTCGTAATACGTAATGCCTCCAAGAATCATATCGTTTAAGCGAAAGTAATCGATTGATATCTTTCCTTGCTTACTAGTTCAGCGTTTCCTTTTCAGATTGTCGTTGTATTAGTGCGACTTACATATTATGTCCCGTCGTGGTATGTTCAGTCGAGGACAACCAGCAGGCCGCGGACGAGGGTGGAAACGCCGTGAGAGGCGAGATAGGTTCAGTTCGAGTAATTCAGCAAATTTCTGCCAATCACCTTCGACCGAGCGTGGGGTCACTCCTGTCTGCGACTTAAACAATAATAGTTCAAACAACACCCCGCATTCAAATACTAGTTCAACAAATAGTCGTCGCCCATCCGAATCGGTGGAGAATAGCATAACACCTGCCATTGCTTCGCTGTCAGTTAACCAAGGGGAAAACGATCCGGAAGAACAAATTGAATCAATGGATACTAGCGACACCCCACAACCTCCTCTAATGCCAGACACCGATCCAGCCAACTGGGAACCCAATAAAGCAACACCTCAACCACAAAATGAAAAACCTGAGGGTATCATCCTTACTTTGGAAGATATGGCAAAGATGGGCACGAAAATACAACAGAATAGGGAGGCAAAGAGGGCAGCTGAACAAAGAAAAAAGGAGCGTCTCGCTGCAGTGGTAACATTTTTGCGAGAGTACCATGACAGGAAAGCCGTCAACGAAAGGCCCGATGCCCCGCTAAGACGCAACCCCTCGGCTAGTACATTTGCTTCATGCAAAGGAGTGACGCCGTATAGTACATCAGACATTGAGCCTTATTCAATCGAAGAAATGACAGCGCACCAATTCCGCGTCGTTTTTGATTATATCACCACAAACAATGTTCTGCGTGACCAGGTTCGAAATCTGGTCGTCCCAGCGCCGGAAACGACGCCGGCACGACCAACTGATTTTGAAACGGCCGCAAAAATTGTTCACTTACTACAGAATTTACTTGCGATAGTTCAAAATACTGTTAGTTCATTTCACAATCTAGCGGTCCTTCTGGTGCGAAGGCAACCCTTGGAAATCCGGTATACGCATTTGATGGGCTGGATACAAGAACTCCATCATAGCATCACCGCCATAATAGTTCACAGAGATCAGCTGCAAGAACTGACTATACCGCGATTGCTTTCCTGGTCCCATGAACAGGACCACTTTCGGGCAACTCTCCAGTTGTTTAACATTACCGAGGCTATGATAAAAGAAATACTACAGCACAGCTCCGCGGTAACAGCGCACGCAACCAGAATGATCAGAGTCCTCGAAGCACATCAAATGGTACATTTTATGAATCGAAAAAAAGTGCGCGTAACTGCCGAGGACGAACAATACAGGTTAGATTCAGCTGCCTCGATGCCACCTACCTGGTCAGATGAGCCCAGCTCTTATATCCAAACGTTGCGCTGGTGGAGGGATAACTATTCCAACGCGTTAATGATACGTGTGACAGACGAATACCTCCGCATAAGCACAGTGGATAGACGCTTACAAGAACAGGCTCGTAATTCAGCTACTCATCAAAATAAGACAATTACAATCCCGACTCTGGCACCATACTCAAGCTGGCCTCAAGAGGATCCTTTCGCGGGCGGGGAGGCTGGACATCTGTCCACCTCTGAACCGGTTATTCCCCGAGGCGCCCGTGGAGTAGGGAAAAGGCAACACGAAGACGATTCGAGTAGTCCAGAAGCTCACCTCATCCCGGTAAAGGCTCGTCGTGGCGGATCATACCGACAATCTAGTTCACGCGTACAAGGTGTGAATCGGCGTTTTCCGGTCAGGATGCGCCCCGCGAGATCAGGCCACTCTTGGGTAGAGTCTTGCGCTTTTTGCAATGATCGTGATCACTACACCTCTGACTGTCCGTCTTTTCCATACCTTAGCAGCAGACTCGATAGAGCAGAAAGAACAGGTCTCTGCGGCAATTGCGTGAAACGCCATTATGGTATCTGTATAAGAAGAGACCCTTGCAGTATCTGCAAAGAAGACGGTCATCATCGTACATTTTGCCTTCAGAATCCATGGGCTGTCTCGGATATAACCGTACCACCAGAGCAGTTTTATGACGAAGTTCGCCTCAGGACGTACAGAAATCCTCCACCAGGCGTGACATCCCGACGCCCCTACGCTCGCCCATATAGAGACCGCGAAAGAGTCGACGATCCATTGGACTTCCCCGAAAATCAGAGAGAAGAGGCTCCACGCTCGCAGACTCCTACAAATGACAAACAAAACTTGGGGTTTTCCCCAAACAGCGATGAGTCGTGGTAAACATAGAGAATACTTACATGTGGTTCAGTATTTTCATCTTTTGGTTAGTTCAGCTTTTCGTTCCGATAACCAGTTCCGTTCTGTTTTTTCAACTAATTCAGTTTCAATTAAGCAGGTCTTTGAAAACAAAAAAAATAAAATACAAAAATACGAAAGAGATAGTTCACTCATTCAATTTTCAATTAACTCAACAATTAACTCAAGGTTGCACCTCATGAAATTGTTCAGTGTTTGATTTTGTTCTCAAACGTTACACTTTCAAGAAGCTATTTCAGTGTTTCGTTTTTTCACCCAATGGTCTGTTCTAGTTCAAGTAGGCATCTCACCCCATGAAGTCAAAATTACGCTAGTTCATTTCGGGTTACTGGCAATTTGTCCGGCAGATCCCTTTGAGGTGAGACCACTTTTTTCCATTTGCTGGGGACAACTACCCCTAGGATACTTTGAAGTTTTTCTTTCTATGGTTTTAGACCTTTATTTCCAGGGTAAAACGTGTTTCTTCGATAGCAGTTTCAGACCTACGTTGGTGTTTTCGTCGAAGATCTTTTTTGTTCTTTTCACAAGTTGTTACTAACTCCTTGTTATCTGTTCATCTATTGTTGTGTTCCACTAACCCACTCCATGAGAAGCTGTTTTGAGAAAGTAACTATAGGGAAGCCTTTTAGTAGTTCATATTTGAAATCAGAAGCTGAAGCAGGTCGATTTGTAGAAGAAAGTCTCCTCTAAGAGAAGGAAACCCGATGGTCAGTGACCCTTTTGTTTTCTTTCGCTGCAATATAAGTGGCAGCGGGTCGAGGTGCAGCTGTCGCGCGCTACGCCATAAGGCGAAAGCCTGAGGCTTACGCCCATAGAGGGTCTTTTGGAGGCGCGGGAGTGTCGTGTATCACGAGGATCACTCCGAGGGACCCTCGGGTGCGGCGACGCCCGCGGTGGTCACCGTAGCAATTGACCCCTACAATCAACATGATCGTGCGGGAATCCCACCCTCGGCAACGACGGTGGCTCTCGTCACGAGCCGGCCCTAATTCTTCTTGTCTTTACTTCCGCTTCGAGCGGCTCATTTTTTCTCAAATTTTTTGCGCTACGGTCCCGTGGGGCTCCGGCCCTTAGAATGTCTTATGAAACTTACCAACCTGGAACTCTAGTTCACTGGCCATAGGCCCCTGATCTTTCTTGGGACTCTCTAAGTAGTCGTTTTATCCGTTGTAGTTCACTAATGTTCGTTTCGAGTTGAGTTCATAAAAATATTGTTCTATCTGTGTATTCTGTTATGCAATGGGTAAAACCCGTGAATGTTTGTCTGATCGTGCATCAACTCTCTAACTCATATTTCATTGTGGGTTTGAAGGTGGAATAGATAGTCTAGTTCAGTAGTTTCTTCGCTGTGCCAAAATGCCCGGGGACCACCCAGATGCAACAGGTACAGTTTACTAACAAATGAACAAGCGGCGGTAGTCCAGCTCAAACGCTTCGGGAGTTCTTACTGCTTAAGTTCAACCTCGTCCAAGTAGGGCCTTCTCGGATTTTTGGTGGAACACGGAGGAGTTAAGCTCTGGAAACCCCTCCGTGTAGATGTCGCAGTCAACGCTAAAGTCAATATCCAAAGAAAAACAAGGCATGTATGACACCGTTGAAAAACCTCTTGCGGAAATTCAGGAAGATTTCGAGACTCTGGGACGGAGAGTTCTTCCGTATTCAGGATAAAAAAAACAGCTATAAGAAGCATTCCGAGGGGTGTCCTATTATTTTGCACCGGCTCTAAAATTTAAAAAAAACTGTCTAAAAATACGGAACACTGATCGGATAACCAAGGTCA
>MU888573.1:0-16673 GCA_036418205.1 Ostertagia ostertagi
AGTTCACGGCAGGGTCAAGCGAGGCGTCGAGGAAAATTTGGAAATACGACCCCCCCCCCTCCCTCTGCGGAGGTCCGAAGTCCATGAAACAACCCTCTTCAAAAGCCGAACTATGAAAAGTTGTTTAATTCTCCCAAAAAAACTGCTCATAAAAAAGCCCTGCTACCCCACCGTCCACAAAAAAATTCGTTTAAGAAGTACAAAAGAAAAAGTCAAAGAATGATCATTATTGATGAGTCCTACCAAACGAGCAAACGAGAAACAGACCAGAAAACGACAAACTAGCCACTAAAAATGGCATACTATGACAACATCTTCTTTTATTTTCCTCCACAAGACTTACCAAATTCTAGTACTACACAGATTGTGGTTCTCAATTTGCACGTAGCCCTTCAGTTGAAAGAAGCTTTTTAACCGCCTTCGCCAGCTGTGTGTTGACTGGACTTTGGCGTTGACCGTGGAGCAGCTTATTTACTATTGAAATTTGAACAAATATTCAAATGATTATAACTTTCTTCAAATATGACGAATTTTCAATCTGAAAGCAGATTTGGAAGTTTTGTGAAGAGCTTTTCTAATCAGTATTGAAATTACAAAAAGTTATAAGAAATAACAAATTTAGGTCAATTAACGAGGAAAATTCGAGATGAGCACGAGTTTTTACACTTTCCGAAGCAACAACTTGCTTCATTTTCGTCAAATTCGAAAAGTTAATATGGCAGACAAAACTAGAAGATTTTCTCTACCAAACCATTGCTAAAGCAGCTCTATACGTCCAGTATTCAAAAATGGCCACGTTGAGGATTTTTGCAAAATTAACGAGGAAAATTTGTGATGAGTGCGAGTTTTTTTACTTCCTAAAGCCATAACTCCGTTCAAACTCATCCAATCCGAAAAGTAAATACGCCATCATAAACTAGAAGATTTGCTCTATCAAATGCTTACTAGAACTGCTCCAAACGTCCAGTATTAAAAAAACGGCTACGTTGAGGATTTTGCACGAGTACCGCCGAAAGGTACTTTTTCGCTACATTGGCACTATTTCAACGGCTGTATATCCTTTTAAGGGCGATTATGTACTAAAGTAAGAGCAGATTTGGAATCACTGCTTTTCTCTCTAAGAAAAGTGATTGATTAGCGTTTCTCAACTTTAAAGGTTACATGTTTATAAATTTAACCCTGAAGAGTCCGTTAACGCAATGTTGAATGGTGTACACCTCCCTGTAAATGCGCACGGACACTTTCAGAATTCTCTCGATTGTTCCTGAATTGAGGTTGTTTGTCCAAGGAGCCGTAGTTGAAGCGCGCGCAACAACTAGACCCTTTCTCGGATGCGCCGTGTACCTCACATCCCTTCAGATTCGGGGTCTTACTTGAAAGATGAAATATCTCTTGGAAAGCGTGCGAAATTCAGATTCTTTTGTTGTGGTGATAAAACACTGAAGTAACTAAGAATTACCGGACGCCTCAGAATCACGAAAATTTTGTGTGGGTGAAATATCATTTTCATTGGAAATCCTCTGGCCTGGCATCGACTCATCCTTGATATTTGTCTTCCGACGGTGATGATCCCACTGCATCAAAATGGCTCGATCTCTTCCACCCAGCGGGCCAATACGACCCCCCCCCCTGCGACGTGTCGAGGATTCCTCAACGCACGCTTGACCCTGCTCCCAGTTCCTAATGGCGGAGAACAACAAAACTAGCAACTTATATTGAATTATAATTCCACAGTGTGAGATAGCCGCAAAAACCAGGCAATACTGAGTGACTCTACAGTGGAAGCCATTAGCGGTTTCGTATTTCATTTTGCCGGAAAGAAGAATTCCAGCTGAAATAACACAACGATCCATTTACAATGACTAAGTCGACTCGACATTATGACGAAGCAAGCTGCTGCTTGACATGGGAAGAGTTCTATGCCAGCATTCAATTTCAAACGAGCTTTTTCCAAACGAGCAAACGAGAGGAACTTCAAGCGTGTAGAGAAATAGTATGGGGGAGGAAACAAGGAAAATGCTAGGATGGAACAAAACAACTGATCATTAAGAATGTTCAATTTCAAGGATAAGTTGTGTTGTATTGCGAAAAGGAAAGCGGCTTGTTTGATGGTTACCATGCAGAAACGAAGGACTGAAGCAAGCATCCTTTGTACGTAACACATCGTGGACGCGTGGCGCCACCATGTGGCCGTCGTACCGACGCACCAAAATAGCATAGCTTTCTCCGATTTATTGAATTTTTCAGTGTCCTGAACTTTTTGCCCTCAGGTCGCAGACCAGAAAAAACATAATCCCGTGTCACACTTGTAAAGTTTGTTGAGAGAATGATGATGATTCATTTTTTCAAAAAAAAACATAGAGAACATACTCAGCATAATTGACAAAGGAGGCGCGCTGCGCAAATATGCTGTCAAAAAGAAAATCGGATTCTTCCTCATTGGCAATGAACACACGGCCCGCGAACCACCAAACACCAAACATTCACATTTCTAGAATATATTACAAACAACTCGCTGGAAAAGGAAACATGAACTAAGCCCGAGACTGATGCAGCTACTATTCGTGATATTTTAGTGAGGCTCCCTATGAGCAAATTGTGAATGTTTCAATTTTTTTCAAATTTTTCTAAATAAATAAATAATAAAGTTCAAAGAGCCAATCAACGTTTCCGGAAAGACGGGTAGCCTTGATGGAGTCGTAATTTGTGAAAGCCTCCACTACATATTTAGAACCGTTTAGAATATCTCACAAAACCATAGCACAAATAACTGCACCATCATGAAAATCAATAAATTTCTCAGCAAAAAGTTTAATTATCCCACTGACAACAATAGTATTCCGATTGACAGATTCACGGAAAACCTTTAACTATCTCTTTTTCATGTCAAATTGCACAAAACTTTACAAAGCCTTGCAAGATTATATCAGGAAGTACCCATTTTCAAATATTTAGAGAGTTTGTATCTCCTATTGCGAATAAGTACCCTGAATAAACAGCAATCAGAGCGAATGATGTGAAAGATGGGTACGTGGAGTATTCCATCACATTTTTTATTTAGAATTTTATGTTTACTTTTTGTATTTTACTTTGTTTGGCGTACTGGAGCCAAAAACAACTCAAAATCCATCATTTTTGGAACAACTGCCTAGGAGGTCTCCCAACTGTGTCAGGCCTGACTGCAGATCATGTAGCTAGAAACTCACAGTAAAGAAACCTTGCCTATTCTAGAATCAACTAATATTGGGGTCAGCGGGCATCACCAATCACTAAATCGAAGATTATTGTGATGGCCGTTTTTTCGCCAGAAAAACTTATCACGAGTCTAATAGTCGCCGCAAGCGTAAAAGTAGCGCAGTGTCTGCCTCCGGGTACGACAAGAGGCTCATCGCGCGCGGCGGTATGGCGGACGTGTGGAAACGCGTGCCGAGCAAGTGAGTCGTACTATGTATAGCACATTTTGTTCAACACGCCGTTAAACCGCTACTTTACGCACTAAGACTTGTCTACTGACTCTGCCCCTTGCCGCGCCACGAGCTTCCTGTCGGGTACCCGTCCGGTCCTTTCGAATCATTCCACCTAACTCGAATTTGTGAAAATAGGTGAATCAATCGTGATTCCATCACAATTCCATCACAGATGGGTTCAAACTAGAACTTGTGCGATCTTCTGGCTAATGGTAAGCTGGATACGAAATAGGCACAACAAGCATTCCACCAACAACATTTCAAAAAAAAAAAACAAAAAAAAAACATAAAGCAACCCTTTTGAGTAGAAAAGGATCGATGTGAAACTAATAGCTGAATAGCTAGCTGAGGAGGAAAGATCGGGCCGAGTGATGAAAGAAGCGGCATTAATTCAGTCGCACCTCGAGACGCTAATATCATAACACCAATGAGATAGGAAATTGCAACTATGACACGTAGAGCTCGAGACAAGTGGGAGGCGTCAACGCACCAAGGCTGATGAACATGAATCCTACGCATAATTTACAAGATACCTTGAAGCTTATAAATTGGAGACTAAGCGAAACTGACCGTCTTTGGTTTTTTCAAAGACTGCAAGGTCCTCCTATTTCTTCTAAGACAGCCAAGTCCTAACCAGCCAGGGGAGGAAGACCCTAAATTGACGAGAGCAAACATTGCGGTGCCAGTTGCGGACATCAAATGTAAGCAGGGACCTCACCTATACATTTACTTCTTACGCACCCTTCACCCCACGATTGCTCAAATCTCAATATCGAAGAATACTAAAGGGGGGGGGGGAGCTGAAGGAGTAAATGAGTAAAGAGAAAAAAACCTGATAGGCAAGTTAGCAAACTCAGCGCAACCTTTGGACGGATATGACACTAGAAAAAAAATTGGCCTATTTAAGAGTGGAACCTTTGAATATCAGTAACTTTAGGGATATGCTGAAACTATGTTGAGCAAAAAAAAAAACATGAATAACATAAATAAATAATGCAGCATGAAATAATGTAACGAGAACGGTCCAATCGATACTCCCGTGAACAGTCAACAACATCCCACGTAATCGCATCTAATCTTAGCTGGGCATCTCCGTCAGGATCTCAGCTACTACAAATCTTCATTTACTATACTTCCTTATGTGGGTATGCTTCTACGACATAGCCTAGGTCGTCAAAAACTCTCAAGTTACCTATGCTGCGAATATGCAGACAGTAGACCCCATACTAAACATCCTAATACCTACTTTGAATCCCACTTCAAGACTTTTCTGTCTAGCGAGCATTCCATCGTTCAAAGGACTGGAAAACCGGTAACACGATTCAAAAGTCTCTCCCCTACGATTTCAAAGCTAGGCTTGCAAAACGCGGAACCACAATGGTCTCCCATGAACACAGATGCCTATAGCTAATTTCAGTCCAGCTGCAGATGAGGAAATAGTTATGATTTCTACATTAGGTATGAGAAAGAACAAAAAGATTGCTTGCTCGAATAATGACCAGCCTCCTCGGTATGCGCCATGAATCCGACTCCTTCCCAAAATAGGAGTTTTAACGTTTCAACATAAGCGTCTAAAAAGCATACATAGGCGAGTCAAACCGCCTAATGCTACATTGTTTCAAAGGACAAGAAGTTTGGTGGAAATGTCATGGACCGTAGAAAGAGTAGATGCCATCATGACAAACCTCTTTCATCAAAAAAAGGTGAGCAGTAACAAAACCAGTCTACCACTAAAGATAGCGATAAAATTTTGGGGCACTTGAGGGTGACAAGGAAGTCGATGCCATAATCTCACAGCCCACCCTTTAATGTAACAACTTTTTCTCACATCCTCAAGGGGCGGTCTCACAAACCCCCCATGGCTCGTTACAAACCGTCTCCCAAGAGATGGCAACGGCGCAATTAACTGTGTTGTTGGCTCTCACTTTTAGCCGCTTAGTTCGCTCCCAGTTAGCTGCTGCTCAATAGGCAAAACACCACTGTATACCCTACCACAAATACGCCTTCATTGCCCAAGGCTTGATCATTTTCCAGCGGGTTTGATGGAAGGCACACAACATTTCGCCGATATTGTCGAGTTTTCGAGATGTCAAAGATATCTCCAGAACTAGGAAATAGCGACGGCTAAGTTCAACTTTTCACAGTCCTTTCGTCGACAAATTACTAAAGTGACGAAATCAAAGTATGTTATTGCTGTTTACATTCACTTCATTTGAGTTCCAAGTTTTTGATTTTACATTTTGATATCATCATTTTCTCATCAGTGGTGCAATTAGTCCAGTGCATTAATAAATAAATAGATAAAAAAATATGTGAGCTCACGCTCCAAGTATGAGCGCGATAACTGAGAGAGAGTTTTAAGTGCAATCAAAGTGGCAGAACACCTATTGCGACAGGCACCGTTCAATCGAGCCAAATTCGAAAAGTCTCTCATCCTCCCAACTATGGTGAAATGAAAAAGTGGCGGAGCATATCATCTTTGCTTCGATAGCACGATATGGCATACATCGGTGGGAGTTATGAGTAAAACTCGCGACCTCCAGTAAAAGTCTGCCGAAAATTATTCCAGGGGGGGATAGCAGCTAGTCGTTACGAATGTCACAGAGTTCTGTTAGTCCGGCTCGAATAACGACAATGGCGTTAGCCACCAAGAAATGTACTTATACGACTACGTCTTAAGGTATGAACGATTTATTGCGCCGCAAACTTCCATAACACACAACGCCATTATCGTGCAGCGCGCAAAAGGCACATGTTATTGACCATAGATGCAAATGCAGTAAAATCGTCCGGCCCCGCCCCTTCTCATTTCAAGGCGGCATACTTGATTAAGGCCGGCTTGCTATTCTACATTTTTAGTTTAACTCATCTCAAACTCCATTATCGCCTGCTGTGACTCACAAATTTCATCTGGGGGTGCTGCTCTAA
This sequence comes from Ostertagia ostertagi, assembly GCA_036418205.1. Lineage (NCBI taxonomy): Eukaryota > Metazoa > Nematoda > Chromadorea > Rhabditida > Trichostrongylidae > Ostertagia > Ostertagia ostertagi. The sequence continues at coordinate 6,396 of MU888573.1, forward strand.
GGTTGCAAGGTAAAAACTCCCGTTATTCCACCATAGAAAACCAGCTACGCCGAGCTAAAAGAAACCCTAAAGTAGAGGAAGAACATACAGAAACTGACCAAAAAAAGAGTTAGGCTTTCTAATTTTCTCAAAAACAAGATTATATCTCTGCTTTATTCTTATGACAAAATTCGTTAGCTCACGTCTGTTGAATAAACCGTCAGTGGAAAGACCAATATACTCAAGCATAGACTATTTTTTAGAGAAAAACTCTTCAGTGCAACTAAGTGTTGCTGAAATATAAAGCGAATTCTATGTTTGCTTGAATATGGAAAAGCATCGGAATAATTCCTAATGGCAACGCATTTTAACTAACGTCCAGCTAGAAAATAAGCCTCAAAGCGAATAGCGGAATTATGTCGCTCCGAATAAGCTGACAGCAAATTACATGACAATTACATGGTTTTCCATTCAATAATTTATGAGCTTAATAATCATATTCCAGAAGTCGCAATACATGCACACTCGGGTGCATGCTTCACAAAAACTATAACCTACTGCTTCTAATTCACTGACTGCTGCAGCTACTGTATCTCTCCATCTTTTGGTTTCTTACTAATCACCAACTGCTACTACCAATAATCCATTGAATAGAAGCCAATAAGTCGTTTTTAAAGCCCTAGAGATAAAAAACATCTCCGAAACAAGAAACATGTGGTATGAATCAAGCAAAGTGATCCTCGTTCGTAAGACAGCGTGGCCCCCAATGGGTTCATCAATGATGATAACAATTTAAGACGCCGATGTCAAACTATCAGGTGGTACTGCCCTTCTCTCAGAATAAGCTAAAAGACTTCCGTTCTTTACAGTCTACAGGGTCGCCGAAAAGAACGGACGCCCATTTCCGCGCCACCTTCGTTACGTTACAGTCGGGTGAGCAACTCGATGGTCTGTCAAACTTGGGTATTTTTATGTGCACTTGATGATGAAAAACGGAAGCGGTCCGCTTCCGCTACATGGTCCGAAGATCAAGTCCTGCGTCGTACATCATCCACAGCAACCCAACCTTCCATCTTTCCGAAAATCGACTATTTGCCACCAGATTTGTCTGGGAGAACAAAGACATGTTGTTAAACATCGGCTGGCCCCTTAAGTCATCGTGTGGGCCCAATCGCACTCGAAACGCCACAACGTTTCTGAATGTAATTAGAATGCGCATTTCAAAAAGAAATGGATAGCGACGAATAAATCATACAAGTGAAATAATGAGATGCTTTATCCTTAATTCGTCACTCTATGATAAAAAACTGCATTTTTTCTCTAATCAGTACACGATAATTTACCCATCGTTCATTGATCCGTGAATTTGCAGAATGAGAATAAAAGCCAGCCTATTCAGCCACTGCCAAAGGCTCCGCTTCAACCTGTCCATGGGATGGCGTCTTATTGGAAAAACAAAGGCAGGATTTTAGCAAGAAAGAAATCTGGCTGTCTTGATCGCCCACCACCAGGAAGACTCGTTCTGCTAATAAAAAAGTATTGCTAGAAGTGACTGTATCTCCTCAATTTCATCGCTACAAGTTTGGAAATCGCTAGCGACACAGCCCATAAGATCGACAGGCTCCCGGTTCCGCGAACCTCATAAGTTTGTCTGCACAAAGTTCAAAGTTCGAACAAAGATTACATGAAGGAAAGGTTGGGAGGGTACAAAGAAAAATGTTGAGATCTTGAAAAGGTGCAGCCGCACATGGCTGAGAGAAGAGATTTTCATGGCTGTGGTCGAATGAGGAAATTTAGCGACTGAAGGTGTCCAACCGAAAACTGGCGATAGCTGACACGTCCAGACAAGAGCACCTGAAGGACTGCCTCATAAAAGCTGCTTCTAAAGCCCACCTACTTTTGGAGACGACCTGAAGACTCATCACCGAACTGCTGCTTCGAAGTGATCGCATAGTGAAATTTCCCCGGACACCTATTTTTCGAGCATGTTGTTAAATGAAAACTCGGAAAAGAAAAAAAAAAAAAAAAAAAAATTTGTCGCTTCAACTCAACAAGATGAACATTGCGAGGAAGGTTGTGTCCCCCTCATTCTTTAAGTCTGTGGACGAAGCAGAAAACTACTTGTTAACTTCTTGAGAAGGGTGCACACGGCACAAAGTTGGACAGTAATGTATGTGGGAGTGCTATTTTCCTAAGAATGACCTCCGAACCGCCCAAATCCCATTCTTTCACCTGTTTAAGCTGAAAAATCACACTGTGTACTCTCCGAAATATGCTCATCAAAGCCTAGGACGATCGGAGGTGTACTAACACTGTCCATTCCCTCATCCTGGACTTGAACCCCATTCGTGACAATGGCAGCCACCGGTGGCTGCCAACAAGAGGCTCGCCTCAAGACATGGTAGCCAACTGGGGGCCGCCGTGCGCCCCTCAAATGGAACTGTGAAAGTTTTCTCTCCTAAAGAATTTTCATACCCTCACTCATCTGCGCCAGCCCTGGGCGGTAGGAAATCTCCATCCACTCAGATTTTATTGAAGAAAAATCTCCTGACTCTCCTGCTATTGCGCAATCCCGCGCGGTCGTTTGAGTTGTGATGTGAGTGTATGTCAAAGCCAAATGTGCGTATACTCAAAACATATCTTATAAAATTCGTGAATTCTTATACTGACTTTATATTATACGATATTAATAATTTGTTTGAAAAATGTGTACTGCTGAAACGGTTTTGTGTGTCACACCTTCCAGCCACCAAGCATTCCAGTCCGTTTCCCGAAATTTCTTTGTCAAATCACAAATATATTTTGCACAGAAAATCAGCAACAGAGCCACGGAATGAAGAACAGCAAGTTGCTTCGTTCCAATTTATTATTCAGAAACCGGTTTCGGCAAATAGAACGCAATGCAATCGCAATTCATGTCCTTGGAAGATCCATTTAATTAATACACCAGCATATTTCTTCGACACAACGTCTAACACACCAACTTCTGACTCACTTCGTCGGATGGAGGGATCGCGCTCCACGTTTTCTATCAGCGGAACTCTTCACCCCCTGCAAGTTTCTTACGCCGCAAGGTCAAACAAAGTTCGCACACCATGTAGAAAAAACAGCTGGTAGGCGCTGCAGAAACGTAATCAGAAGCAAAAGGCTAAGAAAACGACAACTGCTCTAGGAAAAACAACTGAAAAACTAGGCTCATTATTTTGATTCCACAGTTTTTCACACGGTAACCATGACAACACTGCAAAAATTTAAAAAAAAATAGAAAAAATCTAATAATAACTCTACCAATTAACGAAGAGCAATTCTGATGCTATTTTTGGAATAAATTTAGGAGCTTGTTAATGAAATACTCTCAATACTGCTCCAAAGAACTGATCTGAAACAGTAACATGGCTTTTGCATAGGGGATACGGTGCACTTGAGCCTTACACAGGTTTCTCTAATCAACCATTATCCAGAGCCATTTCGCTTACGGCCAAATGGTTACAAAGTCATAAGCTATGACAACTAATAAGTTGCTTTAAACAACGAGAAATTAGATTATTACCAATAATACATTACGAAAATGCGCAATACAGAACCACCACTGTGCGAGTGTAAGGTGCTGAACGCGAGGCCAACTGAGCGACAGAAGCGCGACCTGTCCCACTTTCGCAGCAATAACGCCCATGTTTTCGGGCAACGTCCACGCTTGCGAGAAAGTGCTTAGTGTGAGGTGTCCTCAGAGAAAATCAAACCAAACACAAGCGTGATTTCAGTCCAACATTGTGCAATTCGTATTAACGTTATGCACATTGAAACCTCATTTTTTACAATATAATTGAACTGGAGAAAAGTTACCAACCAAATTCGAATGGTCCTAAAGATTTCATTATTCGAAAATATGTAAAAACAGTGGTTGCAGAGCAAGAAAAAAACTAGAAGAATAACTTTTGGATTGAAGTGCATTCTCTTCTTCCACTGGAAGCAATGGATCTTCCATGGAAGCAATGGATCGTCAATCGATCGATGGCTATTCAAAGCGGGCCCATCAATTGTAGCAAGATGAGCAAAGAAAGGGATAATAGCAGAAGAGAGGGAATTGATTACATTCCGAGAAGAAAAACGTCAGAAAGACATAATTCGACAATGCGTGTTCCCAAAAAATAAAGAAATACGAAATCATAAAAAGAAGAGAGTAGAAAAATAAAGTATGGAAAAAAGCCAAATTGTATAGGAATTTCCAATGCAGGAAAGATTTGCGAAGCATGAACGCAAAAACCTAAATGCTTACGTGGGAGACGTAAAGAGAAAATAAGCAAACTGTTGTCCTACATTATTAGTTCAACTCAATATGTGGTGAGGCTCAAGCGAGCGAAGCTCAGACACGAATGGCACATCAAAACCGTCAAAGCAAAGCGCGCGCTTGTAAAAAGAAGCGAATTATTCACTGACCTTTAAAAAACCTCCACGTCAACCTTGTCGATTTACACTTCGTATCTGCAGAAGACGAGTAGTTGTAGCTCTACAGTCACTACCTACGCTCAGCAACACCTACAACTATGACAGTCACAAACGAACAAAGGTTCGCAAAGCAAATGCAAATCAGGAATGACATTTAGAGGAGCGAAACTCTTACAAAATAACCACGACTCGGATAGGAGAACATATTTATGGACACAACAGACAACTGTGAAAATCAATCAAAATACATAAATAAGGTGCACGTTATACGTTACAACAAAGTTCCAACAAAAACTCGATCCAACATGCTGAGAGGATAGAGAAAATCAGGAGATCAGTCTTTCCAGAGTTTCAGCAACGCATCTTCTGCGATGGTTGCTATCAAGTTTTGATTCGGGTGATGAGCAAGGCCTAGTACTTGCTTTTCACTAACCTGAAGAAAGTGTCAATCATTTATCAAGTAAGATCCATGCCTTATTTCTAACTCAACGCGAATACGATGAAAAAGAACGGATGCTCACCGGCAGAGTGTTTTCTAAAACACCAGTAAGCAGTGGGAAGCAATATAAAACACCGTCTTCGGCCACGGCATACGTCCACTCGCCACGTGGAGACACAATGCATGCTATAAATTCACCCTCCGCTCCACGTTTTCCGGATGTCATCGATCTAACAACCTGCAAGCAGCTGGTCAATCACAGGGACACACTGCTAACAAGCTATTCCATACCTGTCCTTGCGGATTCACAATATATAACGTATTAGAACGATTGCACACTATGATTTGATCCGTTTTTGGTATCGGAGTGACAGAGTTTACAGCAATATCACCAGCTATACGGAAAGTGGTAGCACATTCTGCCGTTTTGAGGTTCCATATTCGAAGTGTGCCATCAGCGGAACATGAAACCTAAAGTAAATGTAAATTTCATTCCTGAGCTCCGAGTATTTCAAGAAAACACTGTAATCATGAGCTAAGAAAACCGAATAGCTCAGAAAGATGTCGCAAACAGTGAGTGGTAGTGATATGACTACCCGAAATAGCCTTTAGATGAACCCTAACGTGTGTGTCTTAAGTTGTAAACGAGAATTTCATGAATGAATTGAACTCTTTAAGTTTGAAAAAAAGAAGCCACCTAGAGAATTAAGTTGTTGGGTGACAATTCATAGCACAATACCCGCTTGATTTGTTTCTTCAAGATATCGTACATCCGTAACAAAGGACGTGTGCCCTCGTAGCTCCTTGAGACATTTCCCGCTCTTCAAACCATGGACTCTAGAAAAAAAAGTTTCATCTCCACATAAGCGAACATTTAATATCCGATCACCAACACAACGGGCTGGTTCTGCATTGAAATAACTCGAACAACTTCGCATCAACAAAGGAACTTATCTTATCCATATGGTCAATTGCCTGCACTGCAACACGTGTGAGGTATCCTTGCTGAATCTAACAGCGTTGATCGCTGCTGAATGAGCCTTTTCGAAACGTCGAAGACAGTCTCCCGTTTGTATTCGCCACACCTGAAGAAAGGGGGGGGCGGGGGGGCAACGCTATTTATTGGTCGTAACAGAGTGTGAACAATCAAATCAGAAAAAAAATACATGTCCATTGAAGCAACCTTAATTTTTCCATCCATACTACCAGAAACAATCATTTCCGAATCGCGGGAAAATGAAAGTGCAGTAACGCCGTCATCCATCATCATAAGATTATCTTGGGCCTGAAGAAATTCGCTTCAAAACTATAATAAATTATGTATCTACGATAAATTTACCTGATACTTCAGATCTTTACGAAGTTTTCCATTCATAAAGTTCCACACTTCAATGAAACCATCCTTAGAACCAGAAACCAGAAACTGTCCATCAGGCGAAAATACCGTTGACAACGGGTAGCTTGCTGAAAAAAAATGAGTCTTTGAAAAACCCAACCAAACCATTATCAAATTTCAAACGAAAAAAAGATATAGGTCAAAACTAACTGGCTCCAAATTTGATATGTCTGGCCAGCTGGGTAGGATACCGTTCGTCCTCCTGCTCCCTCATCGCAGCCTTACCGCGGAACAAATCAATTTGAGTACCTAGAAAGATCACCTTGTACTCAACAAACCATATACATAAAAAGAGAATAGAACTAAGTGAAAGAAAAGTCGTACCTGGTGGCAAAAGACCTTGATGAAGCTGCCATTTCAGTGACTGCTGGAGTAAAGCAAGCAAACGAGATGGTGGCACCACATTTACTTCACTGGCTAAAGACTGAAATGAACGCCTTTTCTGATCATACATTCCAATGTGATCCCCTACAAGTCCCCTATTTTGGAAGGAGGCGAAAACTAACACGAAGAAATTCAATAATTTTGGCCCAATAAGCGCGAAAGCGACCTCAGGAAGTGACACATTTTTCATGGATTCTTTTTGGCTATGCCCAAGTGATTTGCTCCGGGCTTTGGACACAAGAGAAAGAAGAGCTCATTCGTATAGCCTAGTTCTCATACTCATTTGACCCCGCAAAAGACTTGTTAGGTAGAAATCAAAAGTAAACAGGTGTCCACGATCCACAGACCATGTTAAAAACTTAGTTGAACTACATGACTCCATTGCAGAATTGCAGCATCGACAAAATGATAAAAAAAAACATGAAAATTCGTTTACATTGGCGATAGCCTGACGCCGTTTCTCCTTGCTGACATCTCCGAAAACCTCGCCCGGGTCAAAGTATGGACGGTTAATCAGATTGTCCAATCTCGCATACCTGGAGAGAAGATTTTTAAATGTAAGGCACTGCTAAAATCAAGAAGATAACTCCAAAGACGGCACCTTTCAGGATCCATCTGCTTCAGCAAGTGCATAGGATCTGTTTGACGAGCAATAAGACGAGCAGTTGCCAACTCTCGAAGCTCAACCAACTCAATGACCATCTGGAATATACACTTATATTCGCAAGGACCAGCAACTAGTGTGAACTATCAAGACTATGCGATGGATGAACGTAATCAGTCACAAAAAACACTTGCCAAACCCTTTTCTAGATGGGCGAATAGTACTTTGCCTTGCAAATCAGGCGGAGACGTTTCTCAATAGAGATGGGGCGGGCTAATTTTCACGGGTAAAATGATTCTGAGATGTTCCTCGACGAGAAAAGTAATAATATGTTTATCCGCCTCATCGTCTTCAGAAGGAGTCCTTCCCACACTGTCAACGAACTCGAAGGGGCCTACCGCAATGAGCAAGAAGCAACTATATTTCCTTTGAATCGTATAACTTCGTATAATGTATGCTATACGAAGTTATTACGCGGCCGCCATTAATAAGTTAAATAGCTTTCACTGCACCATAGACAGGGATGGAATAGCAGAGCTCAAGCTGTCGATGGAGAGAAAAGCGAACATTTTATGCCCCATATTCACGATACTTCCCTGCTCCTGTATTCCATGATGCCCTACTACTAATTCAGAGCCCCAGAGCCACTTTACATACGACGGTTTATCTGCAAAAAAAGGGAAACGATAATAGAAAAGAGAAGAATGAAGAAAAAAGGATTACAGCGTTTGTGTAAAATAAAAAATTATTTTTTTTTTTTTTTTTTTTTTTTTTTTTTTTTTTTTTTTTTTTTTTTTTTTTTTTTTTTTTTTTTTTTTTTTTTTTTTTTTTTTTTTTTTTTTTTTTTTTTTTTTTTTTTTTTTTTTTTTTTTTTTTTTTTTTTTTTTTTTTTTTTTTTTTTTTTTTTTTTTTTTTAAAATAAAAAAAAAAAAAATCATATAAATTGAATTTATTTTTTACAAACTCATATAGGTCGATCAACTTTTTTGCTGGAAGTTTCAAAGGTTGAAATGATATTTCAGAACAGTGTCCCAATGTCCATTAGTGATTTCATGTGAAAATGAATCTATGCTATCTACCGTGTTTAATGTGATGTTTGTCTCCTCCTGAAAATGAACTCATGAAGCCTTTGAAGTTATGAAAACGACTGATCCACTGCTCTTCATGATGACATTTACAGCTGCAATTATCGGGAGAGGTAGGTGGAAGTATCATTAGGAGCAGTTATATTAGAATGAAAATAACAATTAAATAGTAAAGGTTCCAAGGAAACAGCAATGGATAAGCATGAATATTGCAACACACGAGTGTATACGCATCAGAGTTGTTTTCCTTCAAGCATACTGTTCGATAAGGCGAACAACGCTAAAATAGATCTATTCAACGCAATTCCGGGTCACCAACGATTGGTTACGATCTAATCAAAGTCGGAACTTTTTCATTTAGGTCAAGAAATAAGTTCACAACAGCACTCAAGACAAAGATATGAAACATAGACTCTACAAGCAGGTTGCTGCGATCGAAGACTGAATACTACTTGTCCTGGAGAACTTGACACAATCCCACGTGGATGCTAGAATGGAGTCATTTCCAGTCATATCTTCTTGTAGGATATCAGTAAAGTGCTGCATATTCAAGTCCCTAGTGCTACATGGCCAACTCATTTGAAAACACTTCCAAGACATCCACAAAAAATGCCCACAAAGGCTTTTAATGCTACTCATGCCACTCCTCTCTTGAAACATAATAGAGGGAGTATCAAAAACGCGACACCCCTCCCCCCACCATTTATTTCTGAATTAAGTACGTCTAATGCAGCTTTCTTCTTCACGAAGGGCACTATGGTACTCCCTCCATAAGCTCAATTTTCTCACCTTAATTATAAAAATGTACACTAAAACCATATTTGTGCTCGTATTCATTTATTTTTCCTCCCTCCACAACTACCAGAGAACCCTGGGGACCAGATGCTATGGTCAAAGTCTTCGTGGGTTGCCGTCCTGGCCGGATTCTCCCGATATAACTACGTGAAACCACTGGTGATGACTGCTTAGGTAAAGCACGCTGGGACCGTGGCAGGTTTTTATGACTTTCCAGTCAAAGTGTCGAAGTTTATAATGGTAAACGCACATATAATTTACGGCCTACATTTTCATGTCATTTAATGAGCTAAGCTATTTTTTTCGAAAAACTGACAACGAGCCTTGTCTGTTGAAAAGTGCGGGAAAACAGCAATGATTCTGCATCAATCCAATACACGAAACAGTGAATCAATCCCAGGTCACACGTTTCCTCAAAAATTGCCCAAAAAAAGTATTACAAAGATTATGCCGCAATAAAGTTGAGAGGGTTTTGACTAGCTATTAACTGAAAGGACCGTGGGATCAATTCGAACGCTACACTTTCGAAGAAGACCAATGAACTTACTCAGCCGCTTCAATCTCAATCGACGTCATGTTTCGTGAATGACGACGGTTCCACTATAAATACTCTCAAAGAAAATAGCAGACATAATTCTCTTGACTACGACTCAGTCCGCACAAATAAAATGTGCCACAGAACACAAGAAATAAGGATTTCGACACATTGCTTGAAAACTTTATTCACCCACCAAAATTTCAAAAATCCAATAAATAATAAATAACTGACTGCGCTTAACAAGTACGGATCGTTCATTTTATAAACATTTTCTCATCAGCAAATATTCTAAACAAACAAAAAACTGTGGGGCCTTTTTCCTTACCTATAATATGACCACAATCACAGAGTTAAAATTTGCACACATCATAGGCGGATTTACAAACACATCTATCACCTTAGAGAGGCAAAATGGTCATCCGCCGGTGATAACGTAATATACGTTACTGCTGTGGAACTGGGTAGTACTGCGGCGGAGCGGGTACTTGTCCTAAACAGCTGACATTGGAAAGTGTTCTTACGTGCAAGCAATTGCGCAATCACATTTTTTTACTCTAATTATGAAGGAATAAAAGGTCTGAATGGGAAGAAAGGAAACTGTACCGTAGTTGG
>MU888575.1:0-13522 GCA_036418205.1 Ostertagia ostertagi
ATCAGGGATATCCAGCGATCCGAATAATTGACCATGAGCTGCTTTCCCAAATTAAAGGCAAACTCCGGGATTAAACTGGTGCTATCAGCGCTTTGTAGTGATAGCTTAGCTGCGGAACGACCTGAAAGTGGAAGGAAAGCAAGAGAAATCTTTGGGAACGCTGAAATTAAGGCCTTAACCTTCAATAAGGTCGGATGTGGTACGATGGCGAGACAGGGCGGTCAAAGAAGACAAAATACGCGAGAGAGCACGTCGTTCGAGAGAGCACGCTGATATCTCTCGCGGTGGGTGGGAAGCGTTGCAACGGGGTCGATGGTTGCAGGCCCGTAAGGATTAGCGCCCTAACCGCGCAATTCGGACCTTACAATTTCATTCGCGGTATCCCTCCTACTAGTTGGGCAAGCTCCAGGGTTTGCCTTCAAGGCAAAACGACGTTTCGCGGAGGAGTAACCCTCACAATCGTTGGCTGTACAAGAATCAGAGATGTTTTGTAGTTTTGACGAGTGAGATATGCTAACTTTCATTCGATCACTTTGAAATTAAACTCTTCAAAACTTCCTAGGCTCCAACACCTTCTTCTACGGCCTAAGAAAAACAAAAGAGCGTCGACATTTACCCGTGAGCTAGACGCGAAAGGGGATATATGAGCTAATCTTTTCCGATTAATGCAAGAGAAATGAGTTGGCTCTAATGGAGTAGGTTGGTTCCACAGTCACGCGAATCGCTCCAGAGCTATAAGGTAGGGAATATATGAGTTATTCTTTTCCAATAATTGCTCAGTTTTCCGCACGAGTTCGCTTTTCAGTGTACTGTAGCTGTTTCAACTAGTATTTCGTTGTTACCCGGTACGTATGGTTGCATTTTTTAGATCAGAGGAAAGGCTTAGGATCCGAAACGTCGCTGCGGAAAGCTTTAAATAGTTTCATTTTATTTTAAGAAAAAGATCATGACACAATATAAGTCAAAAACACTCTGATCTTCACTGGTACTACAATGAATGTGTTCACAAGAGCAGTAAGAGACGAAAAGCCACAGTCAGTATCAATAGCTGAGCACTGACCGATCATTATCGACGATGCGCCATGCATTCTGTTTCGATTTAGTAATCCTGTGATTTCGAATGATTTTGGGCCCATGTAAAAGTGAGAATGTGGGTGAAGCTTCACACTGGGCAGTGCTTGCTAGGAAATTCAAAAAATTTCGTGTAATCCCAAACTCTCTATTACGGTGCCACAAGGATTGCAGGGCACTTGATCGGTAAGCGAGGTGGGAGTTCGAGGGGCGGGTTCAAGACCTGCATGGGGCGAAAATTTTGTTTATAAGCCAGCGTTTTGGTGAAGCTTTTGCAAGGAGGACTGTGGTCAAACAGCAGTTAACAGTCAGAAACAAGTCTGTGTGGATAGTACCTGTGGTTCTCGCACAAGGACATGAAAGCAATGGTGCGAAGTTGGCCAGCAGTAAGAACAAAGGAATAGATTCCATCAAAAGCGCTGAGGTTAACGGTCCGCTCATTTTTGTGTTATGCAGCTTAAAACGAGTGCAAAGGAGGAGGATAAATGAGACTGTTCGAAGGACGAGAAGGCGCAAACGCTCGCTTGTTGCGGCTGAGTAAAAAATTAAGCGGTCGAAGCGGTCTTTGCAAAGCCCTAGCGCCTTTGTTGCGCACTTTAGAGCCAGGATCACGGAACATCTGCGATCTTCATGAACAGTCACGCTACACATCGTACGAGTTCATCCAGTTGGAAACTTTATTGGGTTGAGGCGAAGCATTAATTATACGGATTAGCTAACAATCCGTGAAACATTCGGCAAATGTAGCAAAATTAGGCATTGTTTATTACGAGGCACTTGGGCTTTATGGAGCGGATGAGGCAGGCTTCCTGCCAGGATTCTGTTGAAGTAGACGCCGAAATACTGTGATTTTTCGAGGGTGATAAAACTGTTTAACTGGTAGGTTTGAAAGCGGTCGCACATTGGTCGTTTGGAACGTCAGCCTAACAAGAGCGTATGATGCCGGAAACTCTGGCTATTCAGGGCACGGAACTAATTCGGTAATACTTATGGTTTTATGAGTAACTATATAATAAATACTGTGACCAAAAACTGGTCGCAGAAGCTAACGGGAATGACCGTCAAAAAAGCTGAGCATAGTGAGTGAATGTAATGAATCAAGCCTTGCCGCATAGCCGCATCTTTCATTCAGTCCTGGAGAATGCTATTAAAATTCTAGAGATGGTTCCGATTAAAATTCAAGGGATCATGAAATGCGAGCGGGTGCACGGCTAAGCGCTACTCTCAGGAATTGAGCCGCGTGTTATTTGCTTTGTTCAGCCAGGATAAACAGGACAAACAACTCTGATGACGACTTCATTTCACAAACGACCAGGTATGTGCTGCACAAACAGACTCCCCAATTTCCCACAGGAACTGACGTAAGACACTCGCTGTGGGATAATGGCTGCAAGGATTGCTTCCCTAGGGACCAATTTTGTAGCGCGCTTGCTTTACTTCGTTTATTTTTAGTCATTTCCTATAAAAGTTAAGAGTAATGGTATACTAATATATTTTTATGCTTCCAGCAGGAAGAGTACTCTCGAAACAAAGAGGAGCACTGGTAGAAGGCGGGGCTGCTCAAGCGAACACCATCGAGTGAAGTGTCCTTTGAATTGACCCATTCATTTCAAGTGGCAATCAAGACTTTCACCGCTTCCGATTGCTGAGCTGTACATCAGCTAGTTAAAGGAGCTCTTTGCCCTACTACGATTGCTTTTTTGAATTCAGCAAAAACATTGCACATCCGGAACTTGTTCAAAGGCACGCCAGGAATTGAACTATTGGAGTAATTCGTTCGGTGGATAGGACAGAGATTGCGAAGGTCACCAGTGCGCGTTTCACTCGGCTTTGGGGCGACAGGATAAGACTTTGCAGTGCGCTAGATCAGTGGTCATGGGTGGCACTCTCCTGGCCCACAAGGGCAGCGTCCGTGTATCTGAATCCTCTCGGAGAGCGTGCTCCTTCGTGTATTCCCGCTTCTCTGCGCGCTGCGTCTCTCCGTCTTGGGCCTTTGCTTTTTGTGCTTTCTTTAGTCTCTTTGGCCTTCCTCTTCACATTCAGTCCATCTCGCAACTATACTTTCATGATTAAACCCTCCTGCACAAAGACTCTATCCTGGGCGAGCGTTCAAGTGTAGCGATGAGGTAATTTCTGAGAAAAACAATTACTGATTTCAAAGCTTTTTCAAAGGCAGACAGTGAGATGATCGTGAGGCAGAGGTGTGATCGGAATCACTTCCCAACACATTTCCACCAAGCTCGTCTAATGACGTCATCAAAACCGCTCCGCCTCTCTTTCATTGACCAATAGCCTTAAGTCGACAGAATGGACGTCTCATAATGCCCCAGCTTGATGGATCTGTGGTCGATGAACAAATATGACAAAAGTATAACCCCAGATCCGAGCGGGAGAAAATGAGCTCTTAATGGAGCCTACTAGATTGTCGAGCACTGAAAAGAGCACGCAGCGTTACACCCATATCTGCGATTCGGCAGTTTTCCCCACCCTAACGTGAACAGTGCCTGGAGTAAATAAGCACGTGAACCTTTACTCGATGGGCTCCGGAGCCCTAACGGGCTTCGTGGAGGAATCCCTTCAAACCTATTTCTATTATCAAAATATTACCTCCTTTATGCAATTTTTTAAATGCACACGTACTTCAAATTTGAAATTCCTTCTAAGCAATGTATTTCTAAGGGCCGTATCCTGCCCTCTCTAATCCCCGGCCAGAAGAGGTGCGGTTCTCCCTGAGTACGATGCTCATGTTACCCTATACCCACGAGTACGGAGGGGAATCCGGAGTTCCGAACTACGCCAACGATCGAAGATCAGGGACGCTGCCGTTTTCGTCAAGGAATCGAAGATCAAGTGGGACGGGCACGTCATGTGATTTTTGATAACCCTTGGACCGACAACCGATCCCTCTAGACGTCAAACGAGTACTCGGCAGCAACTCTGATCCTAGAGCATCACAGAGCATCGCAGGAGAGAAACCGAACGCCAAACATCGAACACAATCGAACGCTTGTGTCCACTGGAGTGCCTTCGGCTCTCAGTGGGGACTAATGGAGAAGGTGTGGCTCTCCAATAATTCAGAGATTGACAGGTGGCAGATGATGTGATACAGACAAATGACTGCATCTCCTTAATCCTTCCCAAAGTTGAGCTCTCTCTTTATATCTTTTCCAGGAATCTCTTCTCATAGCCACAACAGAAACCGGGAGTTGAAAAAGACAGCGTGGCCAGCAGGATCGGAGATTGAAATGACAGTCGTGCAGCAGGGAATTAGCGTGAAGTAGAGCACCAGTAGAGCAAATTCAAAGGCATCCAGTACAAAATCACTGCAAGAGGGTTGCAAAGAGAGTGGTGGACGTATTGGTGTAACCTTAAAGGCTTAACACAATAGTTAAATGTTGATTTGAAAGCTAATGTGCCCATTGGAGCGATAGCAAACAACTTGAAACTTAAAGAAACCGCCATGCACCAGAGAAGTTAGACAGCGCTGTGGCCTGTAGTTCACTGACGAGAAGTTTGACAGGAGTTTGGGTGAGTTTGTTGTCCGACTACGTTAAAAGATGTCAGTGGAATAGTGCTTCTAACATAATTATTATAATTCATAGCGATTCGAAATGTATCAGAATTCTGGGTGGACGCTGTTTTTAGTAAGGAAGAACGCAATGACAGTTTACTCGGGTCATCGAGAAAATATTCCATGTTGCAAACGAAGCTAAGAAAGCAAGACTGAACGGGTGCGGAAGGTATGGAATAGCCTTGAGACGGACTTGCTAGAGAGCAAAATGCGCGATGAATTCGATGTCCAAAACTGGGAAGTACGTATGTCTAGGTTTAGAAATGGGAGGCCAGACCCCTACAGAACAGAGGCGGGGTGTTCTTGTGCCCATTCGGGAGCTCGCGGAATGCTGAAGATTTTCTGAATTAGCCAAGCTGAGCCGTCCAGAAGGAAATCAGAACGAAGTTAATTTCCTGGTTGCAAGTCGGTTGTCTCTTGGTTTTCCGATCATCACTGCGTATTATTATCAATAAAGTTTGGACATAGGCTGCTATATTTCCGTATCATCTCTTTATAACGATGACATTGGGGACTTCCTTGTTGTCATCAGCATTTTTCTATGGTAAGGATCTGAGTTAACGAGCAGCAGAGACATTATGCAGTATGAGAAGGCAAACGAAAATACACCAATTTCGTTCGAGATCCCGTGTCCCAAGGCGGTATATTATAACCAGTTGGCGCCGCACGCATTGCGCGCGCAACACAGATCTGTGGCGAATTTTGATGGTGCGACGAAAAATTTCAAATTTGGCTTGATACAATACGAATATCTGAATTCTCCGCTAAATTCTATGCGCTCTTTCTTCGTCAACCATTATCCTATTTTTCTCGGTCCTCGGCCCGGACAATAAATCTCGTGGCGAACTCCGTCTACTTCGGTGCGTGCCCTGCCGACCAATAGCATTTGGCTCCCTTCTTTTCGCCGACCTCTACCCCCTTTTTCACCGGTCTCTGGGACCTCTTGGAACCAAATTACGACACTTTTGGCAAACTCCGCCCACTTAGGTGCGTGCTCTACCCACTAATAGCATTTGACCTCCTTTCCTTCGCCAACCTCTTTTCCCAGCCTCCTGGACTTCTTGGGGCCGAGTTATGAATTTTCGTCGCAAACTCCGCCCACTTTGGTCATGTCCCTCCCACCATTGACAGCTGGCCTCCACTCCTCCACCCACCTCCATCCACCTTTTCCGCGGCCTCAGGGACTTCTTGGAGCCAAGTCATGAATTTTCGTCGCAAACTCCGCCCACTTTGGTCATGTCCCGCCCACCATTGACAGCTGGCCTCCACTCCTCCACCCACCTCCATCCACCTTTTCCGCGGCCTCAGGGACTTCTTGGAGCCAAGTCATGAATTTTCGTCGCAAACTCCGCCCACTTTGGCCAAGCCCCGCCCACCATTGATAGCTGGCCTCCACTCCCATACACCTCTCCACCTTTTCCCCAGCCTCCGGGACTTTCTTGGAGCCGAGTTATAAATTTTCGTCGCAAACTCCGCCCACTTTGGTCAGGCCCCGCCCACCAATGACAATTAACCTCCACTCCTCCACCCACCTCTATCCACCTTTTCCCCAGCCTCCGGAGCTTCATGGAGCCGAGTTATAAATTTTCGTCGCAAACTCCGCCCACTTTGGTCAGGCCCCGCCCACCAATGACAATTAAACCTCCACTCCTCCACCCACCTCTATCCACCTTTTCCCCAGCCTCCGGAGCTTCATGGAGCCGAGTTATAAATTTTCGTCGCAAACTCCGCCCACTTTGGTCAGGCCCCGCCCACCAATGACAATTAACCTCCACTCCTCCACCCACCTCTATCCACCTTTTCCCCAGCCTCCGGAGCTTCATGGAGCCGAGTTATAAATTTTCGTCGCAAACTCCGCCCACTTTGGTCAGGCCCCGCCCACCAATGACAATTAACCTCCACTCCTCCACCCACCTCTATCCACCTTTTCCCCAGCCTCCGGAGCTTCATGGAGCCGAGTTATAAATTTTCGTCGCAAACTCCGCCCACTTTGGTCAAGCCCCGCCCACCATTGACAGCTGGCCTCCACTCCTCCATACACCTCTATCCACCTTTTTCCGGCTCTTTAAGACTTCCCCGACCCGAATTATGAGGGCTTGTAGAAAATGCTGTACACTTCAGAGCGCGCCCCGCCCATTCTGGGCGGCCTCCGCCCACGTCATGTATGCAGGAAACACCTTAGACATTGCTCCCTTACACCAATTGTTTTCTGCTCTGTAGGCTTTCTCCCAACCGAGTTATGAAATTTTTCATAAAGCACTGCTTTTTTAGGAGAACGCCCCGCCCACCGGGGTGGGTCTCCCTAATTCGATGTGACTTACCAATGCACACCTTACCCACTTTTTGGCCCAGTTTCGAGGTCGTTTTGTCACTGAAATCGAAATCTTGGTCTTCGGTACAATTCATTTCGACGCACGCCACGCCCTCTGTGGGCGGGGCTCCGCTTAGCTGATGTGTGTTTTGTATTACGTGAGACCTGCCCACCCATCCCACACTTGACCCGGTCCCTCCAGGCGGATCCCGAGGAGCTAGGGAATTTCGTGACAGACATACAGAACGACAGAGGACAGAACGACAGACGACAGACGACAGAACGACAGACGAAGCGCTTTATAGTAAGTAGGATTGTTTTTCCGGCTCTTTAGGACTTCCCCGACCCGAATTATGAGGGCTTGTAGAAAATGCTGTACACTTCAGAGCGCGCCCCGCCCATTGGGCAGGCCTCCGCCCACGTCATGTATGCAGGAAACACCTTAGACATTGCTCCCTTACACCAAATTGTTTTCTGCTCTGTAGGCTTTCTCCCAACCGAGTTATGAAATTTTTCATAAAGCACTGCTTTTTTAGAGAACGCCCCGCCCACCGGGGGTGGTCTCCCTAATTCGATGTGACTTACCAATGCACACCTTACCCACTTTTTGGCCCAGTTTCGAGGTCGTTTTGTCACTGAAATCGAAATCTTGGTCTTCGGTACAATTCATTTCGACGCACGCCACGCCCTCTGTGGGCGGGGCTCCGCTTAGCTGATGTGTGTTTTGTATTACGTGAGACCCTGCCCACCCATCCCACACTTGACCCGGTCCCTCCAGGCGGATCCCGAGGAGCTAGGGAATTTCGTGACAGACATACAGAACGACAGACAGAACGACAGACAGAGGGACAGAACGACAGACGAAGCGCTTTATAGTAAGTAGGATCGTTTTCTTTCAGGCTCTAAACGAACGTCAGCCACTAAAGTCAACAAAAACCTCGTGAGGAGTCAAAAAGAAGAAACCAATATTCAATTCGCTTTGCACATGAGGAGGGATGTTCATGTTGCTCCCCCGTGAATACTGCTATACTTTGATATGTACATTCGCGATCAAAATTATTAAACCAAAAGGTTTTGTGCAGTATATTTCCTCGATTTCAACCAATACCCTCGGAATGCTGGAACGCTTTTTCAGTTTTTTGGACTAGACTCAAAAGAAATTGGGTGAATTCTAAGGTTTTCACTCCCCTAATAGGATAAGTCTTCATTTATTCTTCAAGCCCTTTTTAAGGAGAAAAAACGATGAAGACCCTTCCAGAGGAGGTCAAAAGTAAAAAGGGGACGTAAATACCACCACATAAGTGAATCCTTTCAAGCGCTAATGTAAGAAAGTGAGCCTAATGGAAATGCAATTGAGAGTTTTCCGGGACATTTTTCATGAAGAACCCATGAGTTTACTGATTTAAAAAATTACCTTACCACAGAATCCGTAACGCAGTACATCGCTTCACAATTTCATCGATGCTGAGGTTAATGATCCTGAGAAGAACCCTTTTTACAAGGCTGCAACCTGGACCTATCCTCTTTTCCATATGGAAGAGTTCTCTGAAACATCGGCCTGGTTTCTTAGATCACATGGCTTAGGTTTGTTGATGCTCTCGAGATTCCTCATGGGACCACCCGATTTGTCCATAACTCAACAATACTGCCACACAACTCCGATAAACAATGGAATCTGGAGAAAGCAAAAAAGCGGAACCCTTTTATTTTGGTGTACGGACCGAGTCTTTATAAATTACCGAAGGTCAAGGTGAAGTCAATTTACCAAACAGCGGCCGATAAACAATGTATGTCCAGGGAGCAGCCAAGATTCAACTAATTCAGTAAAGCAAGCGAGCAAGTGATTTCAGAGAAAGCGATAATGGGTAATAGATCTCAAAAATGAAGCTGTAATTGATAACTAGCTGACCGTTTGAAAGAGATTAAAAGAACTGCTCAAAACACCACAAGCAAACCCACTTCTGCAAATTAGTATTCAACTCTGTACGACCTTTCTATGAGAAAAAACTGGGTGATGAGAAATGAGAAAGAAATGGGAGCCAGCGAGGAAAATGAGAAGGAAAGAATTGAAAGACAACGAGAAAGACAGCGAATAGAAGAGAGTTTATGGGAACTAGCGAGACTCAGACACCGTCTATAACTTCAGTTTTGTGGCTGCGACAAAAGGGCACAGCCTCTGCCCTTACGACTAGGCTACCTTATTCAAGAAATGGATTCACACAATGGGACCTTCACGGTATACAGGGGGGGGGGGGCAAAAAAAAGACATTTTGCCCATGTCGCACTTCGGCCTTTTTTTCTTCGCAGAGATTGCCGTCGTTGACGGAAGTTCCTCAGCAAAATATTCCCTAAATGTCCCTCTATAAGTACACGCAGGCCCTCCTTCACTACCCTCACCGTCTTCAGAATATGACATCTGTCACCGTCGTCGAGCTCAGGGAGGCCTACAGTAACTGCTTCATCCTGAAGCTATTACATAATTTCTTGGATCGGTTCAAAGTGGGATAGCTTTCCTAGGGACATTAGCTCTAACTATGCAAACCCCCTCGGAACCCGCCCTTCGGAACCCGTCGTAACGGTACACGATCGTCAGTCGAACCCCACTGAGCTCGACCAGAGCACCATGTTTCCGGGGCAAACTTTTCTGATGCCGTCCACGTAGATGGCCACTATGAAGATTTTCTTATGAAATGAAATGCGCTCTTCAATTCTAAGTTGGGAGCACACGCTTTGAGCTGAGCAAAGTGTGATTAAATCCATTTGAGTCTGGAGACAAAATGTCTTTTTTTATTGCCCCCCCCCCCCCCCATCTCCCTGTATTGTGGACATGCTGTAGGGTCGTTCCAAGTGGAGATCTGTCATGTCCGCTTGAAATTAGCGTTTCTAAGTGTGTGGTCAATCTTCTTCTCGAGACTTTGTTTATCTGTTTGTTTATTCATTTACTATTGCACTTTAGGTGCGCCTATAAAAGTCAGGTAAAGATGGTGTGGATTAGCAAGCTTGTCCACGCAGAAATGTCTGCTTCGAGAACGGTAATGTCAAAATGAGGCCTAAAAAGGGATCTGTGGGAACATTTTAGGCAACGAATTCAAGAAGTTTGCCACTAGGGAAATAATCATTCATTGAAGAAGACATAAACAGTTACAGTGAAAGAAAGAAACCACTAAACGGCGCTTATGCTATGGCAATAAACCGACACGAGGGAGAATTTAGCGGCGATATTCCGCCAAATGTTTGCCTTCAGAGCGGCATCGCCCACAGCCAACTCTTCTTTGCATGATACGTATATTTGACTAGCCCCCCCCCCCCCTGCCAGAGACTAGAATCCTCTATGTGGATTCCAATTTTGGCAATCTGCAGACGTCAGTGCTGTAATTATGTAGCTCACTGAACCAGCACTCGTCCCGTTTGGGAGCCATTCACAAAAAGGCATTCATTGGGTGCGATATGCTCATTACTGTGAAACCCTTGAAACCGCAGCCCGCTATCAAACTGATGTGATTCTTTAATACAAAAAGGAATGCAGTGAAGCGGAAAAGGATCTGCTTTGAAGAAGCGAAGAAAAAATGTTTTCGAAAACGCAAAACTTAAAGGAAGCGATTACCACAAAGAAGGTCCCATCGTAGAAGCATGTGCATCGTACGTAATAACTTACTTGGTGTCCAGGGGTGTGAAGCGGCGAGATGTGGAACTCTCACACTAAGTGCGCTGGTTGCTGAGCAGGACTTCGAAAGCGCTCCGCCCAAAAGCGATCCGCCCACTGGTTTACTTGTTGATTTGGACGAGCTGCGTGGCCAGCAGCGGCGCAAATGGAGCATCTCGATTAAAGCGTTGTTTGGTATGGTGCCATCAAAGGCATTGCGGTGAACTCGTTCATACGTCCACTTTCTGAGCTGTTACCTGTTCATGAGTGAGAAACCAACGGCCAGAAAAGGGGGTCTCCGTTTTGCGTTTCTTGGACAGAATTTTCTGGCTCTCATTGCTAATGCCGCGTACGGCATCGAGGCAACCACACCGTACTCTAAACCCTTCTTGAATTTATCTAATCTGTGGCCTTTTAAGGAGCTTGCATGTCAATAATTATACTAAAGCTGCAATTACTAATTGAGGCTGTGGCAAGAACAGAGGATGCGAGAGTTGAATCCAAGCCGTTCCGTAGTCCACTTCAAAAATGCGACGCCCCCTCCATTTCATATGGCCTGCAATACGATCATTCAAAGGTCCGCGCAGTACCAACCCTTCCCCCCCCCCCCCCAATCTCCCGCATTTGGCGGCATTTTAGCCGGTATTTGATTCCTGCGCTGATCTGACTATGCTCCGCAGCTTGCCGACATTTTTTCCTCCTCTTTTTCCGTCCTAATCAAAAAGCTCATGGCTTCCTGCAGTAAACAATTTTCTATACATTCACGAAAATACGAAGAATATCGCGTAAGAAAAGAATCTATTCTGCAAGTCCACCATTCTCAAAAATACGCACCCCCGCACCCTTCTGATCGTAGCCTCAAATGTTGATCGACGCCCAACGGCAGGGTGTCCGTAGGCAAGAGAAAATGGCCGATGAGAGAGAGAGAGAGCGCAGACCTTTTCGTTATGGACGAGGATGATAGAAAGGGATAAAGGTCTTGGGAGAAACTCTTGCTGAGCAATTTCAGAACAGGAAGCGAGATACTCTTCATGGATGAAAACAGAATGTGTGGCGCAGCCAAACGAACGATCAACGCCAATTGATTGTTATTCTAATACGATTCAGAATGACAGGCAAAATACGACTGCTTCGGCCGATGTCAGACTTTGCGAATCGCGCGATTCGCTACTAGCGATTCGCTAGCGTCCGCGGTCGCGTTGCGGTACCAGCCAATTGAGTGATTCACTGGCCGCGACGCGACCGCAGACGCTAGCGAATCGCGCGATTCGCAAAGTCTGACATCGGCTCCAATAAAAAGAATTTCATTGTATTGATTGTCACAGATGTTTTGTCAATAAGTAAGATCATTTGACGAATCAAGAGAACTAATAAAGTAATGCGGAATTCAGCAGAAGGCCTTCCGTTATGGATGACTAGACTCCTCCCAGTGAAGTGCCTTGGAGAGTGATGAATTGAAGAGCTGTAGTGTTCCTAGCAGAAGGCAATTTCACGTTGGGCTGTAATGGTGATAACAGCATTCTTATGCATCATCATCGCATCCAAAACGAGCACTTCTTTTTTCAAGGACGTCTATTGGCCTGTTGTGTCCACGACTTCGAATCGTTCACTACACGTTGTTCTTCCCGACCACTAACACCACATCCCGTAGCACGTTTATAACAGAATGAAAATCCTTTGCAGAGAAGAGAACTGCTGTAGGGAAGACCCAGTTCCTTTGATAAGCCTCAAAAAAACCATTGTTCTGTCGACTCTTGCACTAGTATAGCTAGGCAAGTATCAACAAAAAAATGAAATTTAAAAAGCATGGACTGGAACAACAAACTTTCCAAATTTCAAACGAAAGTCAAGTGCGTGGTTTGCCTTAAAGACAGAGCTACTACAATCACACAAATAGAGTTCCAATTGTCGCAAGAAAGAGAAGCGTTTTTGAGGTACCCTGGGATTTCTGAACCAGCCTCAAACAGGGTTAACCGTCCGTTGGACAAAGTCCAACGAGGAGTGAGGGGGGTCAACAGGGTCAACCGTCCGTTCGAACTGTTCGAACGAAGGGGTCGCATTTTGGTCGGAAGGGGGTCGCAATTTCGAGGACTGCCAGCCACAGGCGCGTGCGTGGCGTATCCGAGGGCAAGAATTGTTTGTGCAGACCGCATTAGATTCGATTAATTATGCACAGAGAGACAGTTTTAGGCAAATTACGGTGTTTTCCTTGAGGAATAAAGAACAGTTGAATGCATCCCTATGAAAGGTTTGACTTCTCGGGGCTGAAATTAAAGTTCTTCGGGGACCTAATTTTCTGAGGACGATTCTTCCAGACAACGGTAAAACACATAAGAAAGCAGAAATCTCGTAGTCTTCAAAAATGTCTTCGCCCTCCCCAACAAGCTTCTTTGAAGGAAGTTATTATTGCTGAAAGCTCAAAAACTCGCATGTGCTGCTCAAAAACCTATGGGAACAAAATGTTCGAACGTGTGATTTTCTCGGAAAATGGATTTTGAAAAACGGTTTGGTGCTTGTTAGAAAGAGCAAATCCTGTACTTTCACCCCATGAAAAAAGTGCATCACAGAAATGAAAATGAAGTGAGTTATGCCCGCTTAAAGCCCAAAAACTCGCGATTTCAAAAAAAGTGTTCGGCAAAACCCCCCAAAATGTTCGAACGTGTGATTTTCTCGAAAAATGAACTTTGAAAAACGGTTTGGGGCTTGTTAGAAAGAGCAAATCCTGTACTTTCACCCCATGAAAAAAGTGCATCACAGAAATGAAAATGAAGTGAGTTATGGTCGCTGAAAGCCCAAAAACTCGCTTTTGCACGAAAAATGTTCGAACGGGACAATTTTTTGAAAAAGGGGACAATCACTAAACTTTTTATACTGTTTTGTTAGAGAAATATTTGAAGTTTCTGAAACTTTTTACAGATTTCCAAAA
>MU888579.1:0-13921 GCA_036418205.1 Ostertagia ostertagi
ACGTCTCCATTCGTCCCTGTCGCGTGCTAGAGTGGTCCAGTGGATCCTCCTCGCTCGAGGGACACGAAGTCCTTCATTCCTTTCGTTCAGAGCTTTCGTGAAGAAGTCTGACCATCGGGCCGGCGGTCGTCCAGGTGTTCGTTTGACGTCCCGAGGGATCCAGTCGGTAACCGCTCTGGTCCAACGGTCATCGCAACTTTGCTGCTGTATAAACCCCGAATGAGTACACTTTGGCAATTTACGCGGTGCTGCAGTGGCAACAGCGCAAAAGGGGAGGTTAGCGAGCACCAAAGAAGCCACCATTTCGATTAATCCTAGGTTGACTCACATCCCAGGCCGACATGGTTATTGCGACAACACATTCCAGATAGCTTGAATAGAACTGCGGGAAAAGCCTGTTCTTCTTCCGCCTTTCTAGTGATTATCCTGTTTAATGGCAGGACCCGCTCTTTTGCAGCACTCACGTCGCCTTCCTCGATTGAATGTCCCTTCGGGATAAGTGCAAACTAACTTCAAATTCACATATAACTTGTCGAACCAGAGCTGCCTTGAACGACTTTCAGGCGGGCTCTTTTTGAACACATCGTGGTCGAGACTATTCTCACGCACGCTCTCACCATGGCCCTGAAACCATAACAAAAATGATTTTTTGAAAGCAGAAAACTGAAACGAGTGAATCTGTACGCGCACATCGATGCTGTGTGGATGCAGATATGTACTTTATATACTAAGGAAGCGAAAAGGATTCAAAAATGGCCAAAAAGATAAAGAAATGTAGAAATGTTCGATCCAAGAAGAAAAGATTAGGAAAAACAACTCATAAATAAGATATCGTCATTTTTTTCGTTTTCTTAAGGCTTTTTTTTAAAATTTTTCCTCTAATAATGGAGTTTAGCGCGCTTCAAAATTTCGTGCCCCTTTTTTGAACCTTACACCATAATTGTATTCCGCGATTTCTGAACTTGTTTAAGTAGGTCACGAAGAGCGCCTTATGTGAGCAACCTCTAACCCATTCGGACTTGAATTTTTCCGTGGAAAAATTCTTCTTCTAGCTATTGTTTATTACTTGTGAGCACATAAAATCATTATGGCGAAATTTGGAAGCTATTCGATCACAAACTAAGAAAGAAGCTTTGAAAATTGGCACAGCTTCTTAGTTTTTGCTTATGTCGAAACAATTCCAAATTTCTTAGTTATGTCGAAAAAGTTTATGATCTTGCACAACATTATATCTAACGTTTTTGATAAGAAATTGAATATATGTCAAGTATTTTAGAAATGATGACACTTACTTAGCAGCTTGCTGAGACCAGCGCCGATTCATTGTTGCACTTGTACACAAATACTTGTAATGCTAACAGCAACAATAAAATGGCAGGGTTCAAAGCATAATTAGGAAGGGGAAGGTTGTCTGAAGTAACTCTACAGTGGGTAGTAGAAATATGCTGTTGCAGCGGTAATGCAGACATTTGAATTTGATGGTGGCAATTGCCATCCGCCAGGTCCGAAAGGGTGAAGTGAATTGTGCCCTACCTTCTCTTTACGAGCTTAGTGTGAAAAAGGAAGATGGCTGTTATTCTTCACGCTTGTTGATTATGAGCTTCCACTAAACACAGTCGAGGTCAGGAGTAACATTTGCTATGAAACATATCTCCTCAACAACGTCCACAATGCTGTCAGGATGGATAACTCTGACGATCAAGCAGACTATGGCTGGACTAACCATCATTGGCCCAGTTATGCCGTAGGTGTCCATAAACCCTGGCGCTCTCCCAAATACCTGCCCCTAAACAATCACTCGCCTCATATCTGGCGTATAGCTGCTTTGTCGAAATAATTTACATTCAGTAGAACAATTTTCAAGTCTTCCAAAATAGAACCACTGATTAGGTTACCGTTTTGGCGTCAATTGCCTCCTCAGAGCTGAAATGACAAAAGAACTCGATTTAAAGGCCAAACCCGGATCGACTGTGTATCATCGCCCTGTAGGAGAAAATAGCTTAGCTGCGGAACGACCTGAAAGTGGAAAGGAAAGCAAGAGAAATCTTTGAGGAACGCTGCAACTAAGGCCTTAACCTTCAGTAGGGTCGAATGTGGTACGATATGCGAAGACAAGGACGATCAAAGAAGACAAAATACGCGAGAGAGCACGTCGTTCGAGAGTAGCTGATCTCTACATCAATGCACGCTGATCTCACCATCTCTCGCGGTGGGTGGGAAGCGTTGCAACGGGGGTCGATGGTTGCAGGCTCCGTAACAATTAGCGCCCTAACCGCGCAATTTCAACGACGAAGCTGGAGTGATCTAGGTAGGTACGGACTCTTACAATTTCCCTCGTGGGATCCCTCCTACAGCCCTGGCTAATCTTGGGTTGCCTTGAGGAGCAATCAGCCTCTGGGTCAACAATACTTCGAAAGTTACCATCTACGAATATCTGATTTTTGTTGAGGCCGTTGAACCAGTCAAGTTACAAACCTTTGAATTTGCTCACGTTGCAGAAAGGTCGAACGACAGGTCATTTGCAACACACAAACAGTGGTAAAAGTGCTTCTCAATTCGTTACAACTCGCACTAATTGAGCATAATACTTTTGATTGCGACTTACACATGCAAATCATTGGAGCACGCTTTGCCACGAATTTTGGCTCATGTCTTTACAGAGCCTCTAAGCACCACAGTTCTATATACAAGCTGGCTCGTCACGTGACGCGACCACTTTGACAAAATATCTCAGGAAGAGCCCAGAAAGCATAAGGTCCAACAAGTTTGCATTTGACGTGTCCCCAATAGCAAAATGCTGAGATCCACTGGTCAAACGTCCGTTCGCATATTCGAACAGGAAGCTCGCATTGCTGATTGTTCGGACCCGGAGTAATTAACGCTTCGTTTGAGCGAAGTTGATGATCTTTGGAGAAGTGCGAACAGAGGTCGTTAAAAGGGTCCCTATTCAGACGAGTTTTTGACGAGTTTGGTGAAAGTCCTGTGAAAGTAGCGGAAATTCGATAAAATCATAGGATTACCCGCTTTATTATACCGATTCACCTCAATACATATGAACATGAAGGAGAGGGTGCTGATCAGGGTAGGAAGGAGGGGTGTCGTATCGGAGAAGTCTTTTAGGTCCCAAGGTGGTGAGGGGGGCCGCATCGAGGTCCTAATGGGGGTGGGGTGCAAAATTTCTGAAAAAGTGCGAATGCGACGGTTGACCCTGATCCCAAGGTTCTCGCATGACTACAACAACTGTTTTAATCCAGCTACACCCCTCCATGGTAGCTCCTGACCGGGACGAACACTAATTTGAAAAAAAAAAACACTTCGCTCAAAAACCAGGATGAAAGGGGAACCCTCAAAGGGGTGACAGAGGATATGATGGGAAACTGCTGATATTCTGTTGAAAAACAAGACTTCGAAGTGTAGGCGGGACTGAAATATCTTCCTACGTTTCCGAGATACGGCCAGGAAGGAAGCTGTCGCTTACCACTATTTGCTAAGCTATTCTTAATGTTTGTCAGCAGGTCATAAGGAGGGCCATGGAATATTTTATAGCCGTTATTTAACTTATAACTTTGTCAGCCTAGCATGAAAACCCTTACACGAGTAGGGATTAGATCCCAAGTTTCATAACACGCCAATTCGATCCCAACTCACGCCTTCAAAAATGTGACCTGTGAAGTGAATGAGAAAGTGGTGGTGGTCTCCTTCATTCTCGCTATTACGTCAATACCACAGCGAATTATTTACGTCCTAAATTGCTCTCTTCGTTACATAAATAAGTCGCCAGAGCGAGTTGAGATGTAAACAATTTCGGAACGCCATCCAGAACAACTGCCTTCGAGACGTGGTCTCGAACTCTGGATCGATTACTTTGACCGGATCAACAGTTCCTTCCGGAAACTGTTAGCAAAAATTCTTCTCTGCTAACCCCTTACAACGAATCTCGCCCAAGCAACTGAACCTTCATCCATCGGGTCGGCTAATTGATGTTGGACCCTCTGGAGAGGATCAGAGCCCTAAGTTGTACGTCAGTTGGACCTACAAATCGTTGCTGACCCAGATTGCATTCAAATCCGTTAAAATACTGGATGCAGGCAAATTGATTAAGGAGGCCACTTCATTGTACATATTCTGTTCCATTAATTGTCCACCTATAGAGGAAAAGGAAAGGTAAGGGGAAAGGTGAAGGGAAGGGGAGAGAACGCTTTAGTTGTTAGTATTTATCCAGTGTTTATTAAGTGCTTACCTTTTCTACCATGTGTGTAATAGCGCGTCTTTTGGGGCGCACAAATAAATACTATAAATGTAAGTCATATACTAAGATGTGGACTCCACTCTCCTTCATGCTTCGGGGCGTTTCTCCATCTACTTTCTCCTCCCTGGATGATATGGTTTTGCCGATCTCATAGAGACCTGAGTAAACAGCAGCATCAAGTTGGTTCGAGTAAGCTCAAAAATTAAAAAAAAAAAAAATCCTAAAAAATAAAAATAAGAGGAATAGAGTCGAATCGAGGATTGGCGTATGAATGAAATCAAAAACCAAGTCCTGCATAGCCAGTTGTACTCAGTTTGATTATTGATTCCAAATGAGGCTGCGATGCAGTTGTTTTTATCATCATCAGCTATTACCCAAATACTATGGCCCTGCCAAACAGAAAATTGTCGTCGAGAAAATAATCGTGTGTGCTGGACTGATGTTTATGGAAGACTTAAATTGTCCTTAGCGGTTGCGCGCGATGAGATACAAGAGCGAACATCACGAGTATTAGTTGTAGGCCATCATGACTCGGCTCTAGGGCATCTGTTGATTGTTTCAGTAGCAATTTGAGAGTTTTTCTATTAGACTGTCTAGCGGAAAGCAGAAAATCGCCTCTGACGTGCATTCACGCAGCATTTCAAAGGAGAGCAAATTAGCAATTAGAAATGATAATGAATGAGTAATTCGAACTTTGTTGGATAATCACAAATTATTGTGAATACGAGATAGTCGAAACTATTTGATCTAGGACGGAATCATACTAATATATAAACCAGAGTTTGTTTGTCTGACCGCTCCCCAAAAATTCGCAAGTGTCCCCCACATGTTTATAATTCTTCCTTCAAAAATCACCTAGGGAGGGCGGGTCAAGTTTGGAATGGGTAGAGTATGAGTCGCTCTATAAGGGGAATATATTGGCGTGGGAAACTCCGCCACAGTGGGCGGGCGTGCGTCCAAACCAAAAATTTTGCTAAAAATTGATGTTTTCGCTCCCTGGACATGCCAAATGCCAGGAAAAAATAGGGCCTAGATAGGGCACTTACCGCTCTGTACCAATTAACCGACCCCGGAGGGATGGAAGGCTTGGTTGGCCCGGGCGACTCACGACCCAGGATTTGATCCCCGGACCGCTCGCGTGGTAAGCGTGCCACTTGCCACCCACCACACGAAATAGGAACTAGAACACATCTTGCTACTTCTCCGTAGTTTCACTCCTGAATGATTCTGTTTGAAGCGCCGTGAGCCCGACCTCCACCTTGAGAAACATCCACGTGTATAGGAGAAGCTACAGAATGGCTCGTCGGGTTATCTAATGCGGCACTCATATTTATAGGGAGGGGACATTGAATTTGTTAACCTTTTCATAGAATATGGGACTAAGTCTAGGGAGGGGAAGGGTAGGACGTGAGCAATTTTTGTTCTCCCTAGAGTTTCTCCCCTCTCCTGGGCATAGTCCTAACGTCACCTACCAGCCGTTTTGAAATGCCCTGCTTTGAATGCCCCCTCTGAGGCCATGAGCGCACCTACATAATGCTCTCGGTGCTGTGATATCTTAAGGTTGGTGAAAAGATAGTGAAGAGTGTAGAAGCACTGGATCGAATTTTTCCGAGCTTCGTGCAACGGACCCGAGCGCTTATCATTTGAAGCACGAACGTGCCCTTTATGGAGCTCGCTTCAGTGCGCATTAATGTATTCTAAGGAGTATCATTTTGTAGCAGTGCAAGGCGTTTTTGCATTTCCGTCATTGAAAGGAATTCTCCGGAATTCGACTCTGCTCAATAATTCTGCCTTGCCCTCACATTCAATGCGCAACGCAGTTAAGAGGTGTGAGGGAGGTGTAGAACATCTTTTCCATGAAAAACTGAGAAGGAGAGAAAGATTGAGGGAGGGGTCATGATGGATAATGATCGTAGAGCGATGATTCTCGATTTCAAATTTATAAAGGTAGGCAAAAACTACCGGAACAGAACAAACTGTTCGTGGAGAACCTAAAGCAAAGCACAAGTGGACAACTGTCAGCTGTCAGCACTAATCACTGTTTATCAGATTTACTTGGAGCCTGTGGTCACTTGTGGTGTGTGGTCTGCACTCGACGCCCCTCTGGTCTCTGAAACAGTGGGTGGATGGATGGCCTCCAGAACGCAGACTTTACTAGTGACCTCTTTAACACATCGAGGTCCCGATGATGCCTAGAGCAAGGATCATCTCGCGTACACCCTATTCATTGTATTATTAAGGCTGGGAACTTAGGTTCCCCCGTATTGTGATGATTCCGAAAAATTTCACTGACACCAACTTCGCACAGTCTTGGCTGCGTGTTCAAGCGTCCCATCCCGTGAAGTATAAGCGTTTTCGCTCAAACACTTCCTTGCAAGGGACATAAGTCGAGTTTTCTTTGACAAAATATTTCATTTGATGCGAATAACATCTCGCGAAATCGACATTATGCCAACATTCACCCATATAAAGACGGAAGAACGGGAAACATTGGATCATTCTGATTAGACGCAGGTGCGCTCCGTGTACCGTTAACCTCCTCTTTGGCCTTTGTTTTTAAGGGTTAAAGCTTGCAAGTCTGGAAACCACAAACTTCCTGTGCGGGTGTTTCCGTGTTTGCTCCGGGTTTAGTTCGTGGCGTATCTGTTTTTTTGTATGGTTATTTAACATTAGTAACACCATTGAGTTAAAAGACTTCAAAACGTTTGGCTATCAATCCCGCCATATGCCAAAACTGTCCCGGATTCCTCAGAATCTACTTGTTTGAGGGCGTGAATTGATCTCTTCCCTCAGCGTCCAATGACTTCATATTCACCTAAGCTTGTTAGTTGACTTGGGCCTTCCCAATTGCTAGATGACACTTAAGGGTCTGATGATTCGCCTCATCGGTAATCTTCAGCGTTTCAAGTGTGATACCCGATCCAGTGCCTCATTAAAATTTGCGGTTTGTCGCATTAAAAAACCCGAGGTTGTAAGATACATGAGAACTACAACTCAGATCCAGAATGTCGAAGGAAACTACAAAAGCAATACCATTGAGTAAAAGGATGAGATATTGAACAATCCAAAGTGGATACACAAAACAACGGTTATTGAAAGCCCTGACGAAGTTTGCGCTCAAAAGCGTTCTTTGCTCTACGAAAGTGGGCTTTCCGGCAGTGTTCCGGTCTTGGACTACTTCCTTTTCGCTTCGTTACCTTCGTAAAGAGCGCTTCGATGCCTTTTACCCATTCTCATTAAGATCACCTGAGAGTGCTTTTATGAGGGTGAAACACTTTTGAAGAGTAAAGATGGCCCAAAAAAGTGTTCTACTAAACATTTCCTTCGAAGATCTCTCGTATGCGGATAGGCAAACAAAATCGTATTTTCTTGCTAATGCCAAGCATGATATTGCATTTTCCAAAAGATATTCACGTCCAGCTTGATGATAAAAAAAGTTGTTCCAAAAGCTGTTGCGTGAAAGTTAAGTGGTTGAAACGATCGCGCCACTGACTGAGGATGGGCGCAAATTACTAAAAAAATAAACTTCAATTTTGCTTCAAAATTGGGAAAGCTGCGGGAAGTGGTCGCCCGAGCTAATTTAAAACGATTTCGCGACTGCTTCGGTAGAAGTGGAGACTGGAGACGCAGAGAGATGAGTCTCTTATGCGCTTGGATCCGTAACCAGCGAACGCCGTTGAAGAATCAGGAATCTCTACGGGTCGCTCTTAGAAGATTCTGAGACAAGCTTGAAGACTCCAGTTTGCGCCTACCTCACACCAAAACCATCGAAGGTAATATATTCGAATACTGGTCATTTTTTTAATCGAACAGTGGTTGTTGGTGACAACCAGAAATTCCATTGAATTTTCTGAACTCAGTAATTCACCCTTCCTGTCGATGAACACACAAAAAGCCTGACATATCTCACAAGATGCCTTGAAGATTGATTTGGTAGTATTTCGTGAGGGCAGCATTCTGGTCCTTTGAACAGAAAAACTTCGCTTGACTTAGTTCCCCAGCATACCTCAACGGACTTAAAGGCAGCGTCCGCGATCGAAATGGTGGGCAATTTTGTTCAAAAATCAGGCAGGAAATGCGAAGATAAACATGAATGTGAAAGAGCCGAGGTACTATACGAAACACCCAGACTTTTCTCAAGAAGTGACCGTGGTAGATGGTGAGATCGAACGCTGCGAGAGAGCACGTCGTCGTATGAGAGAGGAGGCAGACGCTACGTATGCTGCAAATATTAAGAATAGCATGCTCGTAGGGGTTAAACGGACGCAATGGCTCTCTTGTCGCGCACTTTTAAGTCGCGGCAGAACCAGTACTTCTGTGCTTGAGTAGCCTATTACCTCACTCAGGATATGAGATCTTTAGTTCAATTGTAACCCGTGCCTCTAACAGATTCATGCCCGTGGCAGCCCATATAGCCTGTCAGCTAATGATCGCTGCTAATCACCTGCATAACATCTTTTGGATAATTTGAAGTTACAAAATGCATGGTGCATCCCAATAGGGATTCCTTCGCTTGCTGTTGTGGTGAGATTGGTTCTCACCGTTTTCGATGAAGTTCATAGGAGAGCTCTCTTTGCAGTGGTGCTGAGCTGTTTGCACTTCGCTGAGGAGTGCGCTAGTAAGTGTGATTACTACTGTTCTGAACGCATACTCGCACTAATGTTCCATTGTTTCTTCGCAAATTGAGATAAGGGGAGGAGCTCTCTACACAGCAAGTGCATGGGATTGTCAATTGTGCAGATTTTTCCCAGGAGAGGAGATGTGTGATCGTAGTTACTTAAAGGCAGCGATTACGATAAGGAGGAAGCGCATCGGGGAATCATATGAACCACACAAAGCAGTTACTTGGCTGCCAGGAGAGTGAGATGTGGCGCTTTCACGACGAAAGGTGCGCTGGCTGCTGAGGAATACCTCGGAAGCACTCCACCCCCAAAAGCGATCCGCCCACTAGTTTAGTTGGTGAATTGGACGGGCTGCGGGGCAGTGGCCACACTGGGCAAGTAACTGGGAGCGTGATTTGGATGGTACCAAAACGCATCGTGTGAGACTCCTTCCCTATCGTCGCTTTTTTGAGCTCTCCCTATTCTTGGGGGGTACGAACGGAGATAGAAGGTCCCTTTTTGCGCTTCCTGGACGGATTTCTCGGCTTTTTCGCCACTGCGTGCCATTGAGCACCACCACATCTCCTTTGAACCCTTCTCCAATCTATCGTGATCGCTGCCTTTGAGTACCTCTAGTATCTGATGTTATAGTGATACCGAATCGTACTGTTAGTGCGGCATTGTAACTACCCAATACGCATCTTTGCAGTACAAGAGTGTTGATTTAGAATTATGACGGTATCGTAGCTACAAGCAGTACACTAGCAGAGGGCACTATCAAGTCCAAAACCCACGCGAACAAACAACCCTTCGTTTCTGCGTTAGTTAACTGGCAACAAAAAGGAATGATTTCCGGACGAATTGTTGCTTATTATATGGAATGGCCCACCCGGCTCAACCGCCGTTCGCACTAGTCAAACGAGAGGGTCGCATTTTCGATTCCGGGAAGGGGGTGGGAGGGTCGCGTTTTGGGGTTGAGTAGGTTAAACACAGTTGGAACGAGAGTTGTCGAAGGGGTTTTGTTCTGACGTTTTTGACGAATTTGGTAAAAGTTTTACGAAATCAGTGAGATCTATACAAAATTGGTGGATTTGTCTACTTCCTTCCCCCTGCCACTCCCCCGCTCGACGGTTGTTTTTTGAAAAACTGGGGCGGAGTTGGGCCTTGACTGTGATCAGAAAAGGGAAAGGGGATCGTATTGGGGAGGCCTTTGAAGACTGGTGGTGATGAGGGGTCGCATCGAGACCCCCCTAAAGGGGAAAGTCCAAAATTTTTGAAAAAGTGCGAACGTGACTGTTGATCCTACTGCCCCTCCGATTCATGGACTGAGCGCGACACGCATAGCTTTACAATCCTTGAAGGCAAAGTTTACTATGAAAATGCAAATACGTAAGATTACCCCCAAAGATCGGTCAAGGAAATATGCAGAGCGATTGTCTGTTGCCATGCGTGGTAGTAGTGTTTACTAATGATCTGATCAAGCTGAGATATTACCTATTATATACTGGGCAGATATTAAATCTTGCCCCGAGTTACTGTAAGCGATTGTTTGAACTGAACACTCGCTAAGTGCAAGATTACTAATCAGCTGCAATTCGGCATAGTTCCTTCCCCTTCGACCGCCAGCTGACCTTCTCCTCTCATTTCGTCAATCAACCGAAACGCCGAAGTGGAACGAATGGGCATCGAGATAAAAAGGAATCCCCTTGTTTTATCAGCGACTCTACTGAAATCTTGCCATTTAAAGCAGACATTCTCACTCCATTTGAATAGTAGCTACCCTATCAGATCAATTTCTCGCAAATTCAGAAAGTCCAGAACTTCAGGTATGGCGTATAGTTTTGCAACGCAGTGTACATCCATCACGAACACTAAGATAAACGATTAGAAGCTTCAGAGATCTCATCCTATCACTGAC
Organism: Ostertagia ostertagi; assembly: GCA_036418205.1. Lineage (NCBI taxonomy): Eukaryota > Metazoa > Nematoda > Chromadorea > Rhabditida > Trichostrongylidae > Ostertagia > Ostertagia ostertagi. Next base: position 10,769 of record MU888579.1, read on the forward strand.
CTGATGATCTCGGCCGACCAGCATTCTAACGGCATAGTCTGAACTAGCTAACTGCTGACAACCGACACATGCGAATCAGGGATTCTGCATTTGGGGATAAAAAACGGACAAGCAGAACCAAAAAAGTATATGGGCAAGAAGTGATGAAAAATGCATCCTTCAGGGAAACATTCGAACAACTGGGGGCGGGCCGAGACGCAGACGGGCCAGAGGACGAGTTGCAACGCGTGCTGCAGTGATTTTGCGTGAAGTTAAGTAGCATGTAGAGAATACGTCCTACGAGTAGCAGCACGTATTCCCGTCTGCGCCTCTGCCTTCTCGTCGCGCGACCGGCCTCCTGTCGGGTACCCGTAAGTACGGAAATACCTGCACAACGATGGTTCCTTTGTTTCAAAAAAATATTTGCGCCCGAGTGTGGCGAGTGATCCAAAACCCCGGATGGAAGGCAGTGCACCTGTGATTGATTAGCCATGCCACCCTCCAAATCACCTTCTCACCAATACAAGAAGCAATAGCCTAAGCTCTCGTCGATGAATACCATATTTCTTCCCAGTTAATATGTATTGGGAAGAGCTGCGTTCTCAGATTAACGGCGATGGTATTCATTTTGGGAAGCGGACAACACAACGTGGAATACATGATCATGTACTTATAGACATGATAAGACATTTGAATGCAATCAATCTGTAATGGCTGACGTGAACCAGCCAAATGAGTTATGTTACCAGAGGAGCACCAATTACCTGACGCTGTAGCGATGGAAAGCTTGGTTGACCTTAATGGCATACAATCCAAGATTTGTTTCCGGTCAGTAATCGAAGACATACGTAGCGTTGGTGAGTGTAGAGAGGGGGGAGGCAGTCCAGAGGCGTTCGCAATAGGGCGTGTGAAGGGTGGCATCTTGAAACAGTCACGCCAATCGTAAACTGCATTATGATGGAGTTCAGTTGCAAGTCAATTTTGTAAGTAAGCGGCCGCCGTTGACCGTATAAAGATTTTTGCCGAGTTGTATAGTAGGCAATTATGTCAAATGACACTTGAGGCAGTGTTTTTACGATTAGAAGGCGTCAATCAAGGTGCGGAGGTTGGTCAGTGTTGCGGATGGAGAACACCTTTAAGAAGGGCTCAAAATCGGCGAATCGGGGACCAATTCCTTGCATTGATTTGCCAATTGAGCGACGTTATCATCCGGGTAATCCTCGTCACGCTAACACTCTCTCTGCTAAACGATCAGAGACAGGCGGCAGAGAGGGTGCAGCGGAGGGGTGGCGGCAGAGTCAACCCTGCGTTGCGCAGTTCGCAACGGCACGTTGAGAGATCCTCAACGCACGCTGTATGGGCGGAGACGCAGACGGCTCGAGCATGCGAGTGTGAATGTTCGCGCGAGAGAACGTGTCTAATCGGGCGAAACTGCGCAACGCAGGGTTGACTCTGGTGCGTCGGGTCGATACGCGCGGGAGAAGGCCCATGCTTAGGTCGCCGGAAGTTACATTTCAATACTTGCGTGTGCGTTTCGAACACCTTAGAGGTTTGCTCTGTCTTTCACTTGGTAGTAATTCCCCTTTTCGCTTCAACTTTATAGTGGAACCTCTTTTATTGAGTTTACGACTCCAAATGAAAAGCACATTCCATGGGGTTGAACAGTCTCAAGCTTCATGCTTTGCTTCAGCAAATATGAGAAACATTCACGAAGCAGGTAATTAAAGCGACTGAGAGAAGATTAAGGGAAGTGAAACGGTGGGGGCAAAAAATGGTGAAATGGATGGGAGGGTTGGAACCTCGGCAATCTCCCCCCCCCCCCACACGTCGCGTAGATCCTGGGATTATGGTGCAAATTAATGCACACATTTCAGTCACTCTAAGACCTTTTTGGGATCATGACGGACTCTTCGTATGCGAACGCCGCAACATACCCACATCCTTACTTTTGGTCACACGGTATACCGTACATACATATTTCTACAGTAAAACCACCGCAAAGGACAATTTTGAGTAAGAAAATGGTCTCCATGACAAAGTTGCAAAAAAGGAACTTACAATACAATTACATGGAATTCATCGAATTGTCAGCATTGTGAGATTTTCATTGTTTCCGAAAATTGGTTTTGTAGTCGCGGTTGAACTTTTGTTCAGGGATAGCAAGGCAGCGACAAGAGCTTATCACTTACATATCACGTCATACACTTGAAATATAAAATATTTGAAGATACTAGCCGTGATCGAATTGACGAGTTATTTCGCTCACGAACGGCAGTTAGAAAAGAAAAAAAGCAAAAGGTAGTATAGAAGCGCTTCAATGAAGGACCTCCTTCCTCGTGAAGTCGACCGTGGTCCTACGGTGTGCAGCGAATGATAAGAATGGCAGCGGACGCAGCGTCAGTCAAGAGGAGGACCTTAGCGCCCTTATGGTGCGCATTCGAGTTGCTATAAGGCCAGAATTCCTCTACATAGGGACCTCTGCTATCCATGAAGATGCCTTTTTCAAGGATTTGATCGCGAGCTATGCCTTTCGACCTGGGGATCGATTCCTGGGTGGTGATTCCGGGCCAACCAAGATAGAGGTCGGGTTCACGGCGCATCAAACAGAATCAACTTCAGGAGTCAGACTGCGGAGCGAAAGAAGCAAAATGCATGTTCTAGATCGTATTCTTCGGGCGGAAGTGGTGTAGTGGCAAGTGGCACGCTTACCACGCGAGCGGTCCGGGGATCAAATCCTGGGTCGTGAGTCGCCCGGGCCAACCAAGCCTTCCATCCCTCCGGGGTCGGTTAATTGACTTGTCTGGGAGGATAAAAACACTGACTTGTACATCGGCTGGCCCCCGCAAGTCATTGTATAGGCCACATCGCATTCAAACGCCACTACGAATGTACAAATGGAAGTAGAATGCGTGCCGCATCCCAAAAAGGGATTGATCAACGGCAAATGCTTTATCCTTTATCCTTTTGATATAGAGTTAATTAATAATCAGTATTGTAATAATATAATATTAAATTTGATATCATGTATAATTAATTAATTACAAGCATTCCGCTCACACTGACGATCAACAGAAAATTCTTTCTACAGCAGCATTTCTATGTTCCAAAGCCAAATAGCCCTTATCAGCGAACCTTAAAGGACAAATTCACGATGAAAAAGCAGCCCAATTTCAA
>MU888580.1:0-11658 GCA_036418205.1 Ostertagia ostertagi
TTATCATTGGCCAGCCGTTTGATCCTGACCTTGTGTAGAGTTATTCTCTGGGGTACTCTACATAGTATTGAGTCCTTTTTTGAAGGTTGGGATTCTGCCAACGATGGAAACCAGAGCTGCGAACTTTCTGACCAATCTCTATTCAAAGGTGGAGTTTACGATTAGAAGCCAACCCATCAGAATTAAGGTAGAGGTGGTCAGTGGTGCCGGGATGAAGAAAAAAGCATGAGAAATGGCTCAGAACCCGAGAAAAGAAACTCCTCCCTTGCTCGTTGATTTCATCGTTGCTGCCCTTTTCAACGGTAACGTTCGCTTTACTAAGGCTAGGGACCTGCGGCTAGTGGCGGCCAGTCAATGGGCGTTCGCGCCGATGGTGCTTCGAGAAGGGCCAGGCTAGATAGCCGAGGCATATTCTTCGCTGCGAATTGCGTATCGTTTCGCCCCTCAGAGATCCGCTTGTCTTTTTACTAGGTGAGTCACCACTTCTCCGATCTTCGACCTTATCGTGGTAAAAAACAACAACCTCAGATCAAACTGGTGGGGTAATGGTAATTATTAGGTCGATTATGGAAATGAGAAGTCGAGTTGACTAAAAATGAAAGAAGAAGCAAAGCAAACGGTCGAGAATCCCTCAAACAACGAATCCCCCTTCCTTTTGAAATGAGGGAGGGGCGTGTCCGGACGAGTTGACCAACTCGCTCCCTCCATGGCACCTCCAATTCGCGATATTTGAATTAGCCGCTACGCCGTAATCCAAGTTGCGTGTTTTGGGGTGTGCTACAACGTAACAACTGTGATACTCACGGGCTACTCTATCCTACTCACAGAATAAATTGTTGAACACGACCTCAACTGGAGTTGTCGCTTTAATGGAAGCAGTGTGACTTCACTTTTACATCACCAAACCTTCCTGCTATAACCAAAATTAGCAGTGTGCAAAACCCAGAGCAGGAGAAGAACAAAGCATACCGAGGGAAAGATTCAATCATCACTCTCTTCAGTAACAGTTTGCAGGTCTTCCTCCAGAAGCGAAGGAATCGGCCAGAGTCTGTCTTCTTCTTATAGATAAAGGGGGCGAGGGAAAAGATAAGCAAAGAAAATGCTGACGCAAATTTCTGGAAGAGGTCAAGGAAGAAAAACCAGTCAGGACGATAGCATCCTTTTTTGACGATGCACAGCACTATATATCGAGTTCCACTCGAGTCAACCAAGTGTTCGTGGCATCAGACAATCCTTTTCTTCCTTTCCATCTTCTATCTTCTTCTGCCTCTTCTTTTTCTTCTTCTCCCTTGCGCCATTACAGGGCCATTACGGGGTCCGCTGATCAGGTCAGAAAACATATCGTGTATGGAATGCCACACCTCTGTGTAAAGTAATGTTAGATGAAAAGTAAATGTAATTAGCGTCGTTGAAAATAAAGAGAAGGAACGAAAAGAGAAAATAGAGTAAATGAAGAGTATCATCGTCGGCAATTCCCTTTGGAACGCGCCACCCCCTCCCCCTCCGTTTCCATCCAGACTCGTAGTACTCATTTGAATGCGATCTGGGACGGTAGTAAACTAGCCAAACTTGCACGTTAACGGGCAGTTTTAATGAGCACGTAACGTGGAGGTGCAAGTTTTTCCGATGATGGTGGAAATCGCTTCTATGGCACCTAGGAGACCTATTTATGAAACTCTGAAGAAAGCTTCCCAGGTGAGCTGCAGCTCCCTGGCAGGGTGGTTCCTTGTTACGCGCAGCCGTAAAACGCGCAGGAAGGGCTCGCTGACAGAAAACGGGACGCGGAGGGGCGAAATACAATGTGTTTGGAGAGACGCAGGTGACGCCCGTTACGCGCAGCAAAAAGTCCTTCGGAGGACTTTTTGGAGTTGGCCAACTTCAAACTGCCAGGTGCGTGGGTCAAAGCACGGTGTTGGAAAGGGAAAGGGAGGCACCTTGCATTGATTCGTCAGTGGTGTAGCGCCTGCGGTCTGGTGTTGGATCAGTCGCGGGATCAATACTACGATAAGTCTAAAGGTTTGCAACCTTCGTAGGCTATTCCCTTTTCTCTACAACCCTTTCACCGTCGATAAGAAGGGCTCCATAGTGCAGTGGTAGCGATGCCGCTCATGGGACGGTGCACCGAAAGTTCAAACCCGTGTGTGACGCAAGGTTTGCAGGCAACGTGGGGCTCTCACCACTTCCACTATGGCAAATTACCAATGGCTCAATAGGAACGTTCCACGCTGCCGCTGGCAAGGTTGCTGGATCTACACCGCTTGGAGTCTAAGATTTGCAAACAACATCCGTTGCTTACCTGTTGTCAAGACCTCTTCCGATGCTGTGATCGAGTGATCCCTGGTGCACTGGCAAAAAACCCGGCTTGAGTCCTGTCATCCAGGGTTCAAGTCCGAGAGTGGCGCAAGTTTTGCAGGTAGTGTGGCGAGGCTGGCGGTTTCAAGAATAACTTCGTCCTCGCATACATTATACGAAAATCACTGAACACATTGTGATTGGTTCCAAGTCCTATGGGCCTTTACTACGTCTCTGACCTCTTCCATAACAGGGACGGTCTCTAGCAGGAACAATCACTGCGTGCACAGGCAAGCCCTGTTACTTACTGAATGACACCTAAAAGGTGATCTGTTTGGGCGGAATTTTATCAAAGATCGGCTGCGGAGCCGTAATCAGCGCCAGTTGCTAATGCGCCATCAGCAACACTTCCGTTCACAATATCGTTAATAAGAAATAATATGGTGCAGCTACATTGGATGCCAGACATGGATAATTTGATTTGGCGAAGCTGTTTGTCGGGGCAACTCCTACGCAGGTGGCAAACCAATTCCAAGAAACTGATACCTTCGCTAACGGAATTCACGTCAATGTTCACTACCTTCTTTCGGCCGCTTCAGGTGCTCAATCTAGGGAGCCCCTGAACAACCATATTACGTATTTTGCATTATCTACAAGAGTCGTTGTTTGGTGCCTGAAGTCTTATTCTAGAGCCAGACTTTCTAATCCATAGTAAAGAATTGCATAGACGTCCGAGAATATCGGGTGACATAGCCAAACGCGTTGTGTAGAAGGGTATCACAGTTTGTCGATGACGAGTAGCTTTTCAGCAAACCTTTGTAAATCTCTTGTCTATCTATTATCTTCCGCTTATGGAAGTCTGGGAACAGGATCAGGGCAAGCAGCTTGCACAGGCTGCCTACAATTAACCTGAATGGAGTCATGTAAATGACTGGTGGCAAAGTCACTGAGAGTGCCGACGTAGCGCAAAATATTTTGCCAGTAAGGCAGAAAATCCCGAGTTTCAAAAAGTTTTCCCTTCCGCACTCCTTTTTTGCAAAGTTTTCTTGCGCATACTTGGGTTGATTGTCCTTATTACTCGCCACAATGTCGCTTTGCCATTTGAGATTAATTCTAAATTTGCCGCCTGATAAGATGAATTGAATTTTTAGCTGAGATTTGATCCGAACTATACCGGAATGAATAAATATACTCGGTCTTAAAGGAAACACTTTAGTGAGGCATGTTTCTTGGACTTCGTTTTCGTTTCGAATATACTGCTTTGTAATTTACGCGCGGCACTTCCGCGTTGCGAAAGTTATCACAAGAGTGCTGAGTTGTGGGCGAAACATTCTTCTTAGCCGGGATTCGTACCCGGCTATTTTGGTTACGCAGTGTATCTGTAAGCACAATTGCCCGGAAAGCCAGAGATCCGGGTACAAATCCTAGCTGGGGCGAAAAGTTTTGCCCATAACCCAGGTCATGTATTGAGTACTTTTGTAAGTGTATGTCAATTGGCCTAGGTTTATTTAATTGCATAGCGTCCTTGTAAAACCAAGTTTGGATCGAGTTCCTGTCCAGAGTAAATTTTTGCGACAGCCTCACAGAATTGGCGGCGCTTCATCCCTGTTTCATAGAAGTGCAAAGATTTCAAGATGAAGTCTCAGCCAAGCCAGCAAGGCCCTCCACACTTTCCAAAGGAATCGAGATATAAATAATGCTACATTTTTCCGATAGTTGTAAAAAAATAAATGAAAAAATAATTACGGTTTGTATTCAGCTTAGGATAAGTATAATCTGGTATTCGTAGCTAAACCTGCGAGTCATTGTCCTTGAAAGGCTTGACATGATCGATTAATCAAACTGGACTCAATATTGTTTTTCTTAAAGCAAGATTTGTCAAGGTATTCATTCGTTTCTCTCTTGGAAGGCTTGTTGGAAGGAATTCGCTCACTAAAGAGGTCATTAAGGAAGAGTCAGCCGCTGTTTCCGAACGTTTCCAACAATTTTTTGCATTAATAACAGGGTTGCGGAAGTGGAGGCGAAGAGATTACTAGTCATTTCCGGAAATAAACTTCGAAAGCAGAAAAAGGGTGGAGAGCGCAGGGTCGTTCGCTGATCGGTAGGACTTTTGCAAAAATTTTTAGCACCCCCCCCCATCCGCTTCACAACGAATTTCATACGACCCCTTCTTCTACAGAATTATTTTTCTCCGCGCGCTTCTACACCTCATCTATATTAATCTTCATTTGGCTATCCTGAACCTTCGTCCCCCACACAAGATCTTTCAATACAAACTACGACTCTCCCCTTGTACTGTACCAACGTAGGGTTCACCCTGGTGGAGAGAGTGTTCTGCGGGCCGATTCCCTGCGGTGACAGAAATTTTGCATTTCGAATTAATGCTAGAAAATTGCGAGACTGTTTCGAAAAAACACGGCTGGCCGTGCTCGGCCTTCCCTTTGTTAAAGGCAGGTTAACGATTAGAAGGCATGCGCCATTTAGAGTTAAGGTAGAGGTGTTCACGAGGCACTCGGGGTATTGCGATCGCTATAAGAAACTTGCTTTAGTACCTGAGAAAATGAGACCCTTCCTCGCCCTGTTGAAATTTCCGCTTTTTCGACGTGATTTTTGTCGGTGCTGCCCTCTTGAACGCTCTCTCTTCTAAACGACTCGAAAACTGCGGCAGGTGGCTAGCCAGTGCCCATAGCGTCGCGTAGAGGGTCGCGATAAGCCCGGGGGTATGTCCTTGTCTGCGAACTGCGTGTCAATCTGCACTAGTGGGGGGAGCACTTTTGTCCTTCCACTAGGTAAGTTTCACTTTCTTCGTCTTCGCTTTATCGTGAATTCCTTCGCTTTTGGTCACAAGAAGTGTCCGAGTCAAAGCCGGGTAAGGGATATCCCCTGGATGCCCACCAACGATGTCTTTTCCCGTGCCAGCTAATCTAGCCTCTCCCATTAGCGCTCGTTTGTAGTTTTACTCTTGACGACCTTTTTATTGGTGTTTTTTGAACGATTTCATCTGTAGCGTTCAGCTGGCAGACAGCCACAACAAATGTAACAACGAAGATTATCCAGGCCGTTCTGCATGACAAGGCTGGGCAGCCTCCTGACTGGGGGTGTGCGGATAATGAAATTAAAATCCCAGACTTCCTATGGATAACGTGTGGATTACCAAGTAGATACATAACATTGATTTCGCATTTACAGGCTTCTTCTTTGGCTTGCCTTAGCATGTTTTGACGACATAATCGACTTCTCTTCTCCATACTCAACCTTTCTCCAAGAGATGTGCTGCAATCTCTACTTCAATACCTCGTGACTTCTTCGACTTCATTCTCATACCCTTCCTTATTGGTTTCCACTTTTTCGGGAACGTAAAGTATCCAGTTCTCAAAAATCCTTCAAGCTGACCGGCTGGTAGCTTTTCTATTCTAATAGCTGACGCTTCTGCTGAGCCCATACTTGGACTGTACACCGACTCTTATTTGCCGATCACGCTCAAATAATCGTTCCTGAACCATGAGCATCTTATTTGTCAGTTCATACGTTCAAACAGGCGAAGGCTGCAATAGCCCAAAAAGAATGGATTCCCAAGTTGTAATCGCAGCGTTAAAGGAAGTGGTCATGGAAATTCCTATGGAGACGATAGGGAAAGTGACATAGTGGATTGGGTAGGGGTCCTACCCAATGGGACGACAGGTGACGCTTCAGGCAGCCTTATCAACGGCGTGATAAGGCGCCGAAACCCACTTCCGGTTCGGCGTTGCACCTCCTTATCAGACGTGGAAGGGGATGCAACAGCAGCGTGCTAGATATGATACGGTTATCGTTATCGTTCGATTTTCATGCTGGAGTGCACCTCATTCTAAGCAGCCGTATCTTCTTATCTAATCGTATCGTATCTTCCATAGGTTACGCTCGTCCAACACACTATCTAATAACTCGACTCATATGTTGATAGGCGCAGAGTTGGCATCCTGAGGTTCTGCCGCGCATGGTTAGCATGGCTCAACTTGGCGCGGTTGGCGATCTCCGCCCACCGACTCATCTGATCACTCGCCGCAGGTCTATACGTGGCGAGTGATTAGATAGCAGAGAGAGCGTAGTGTTGAAGAGGGCACAGCGATGAGAGTCGCATCAATGCTCAAATCAACGGGCAAGGAAGGGGTCCCATTTCTCGGGTTCTGGGCCGTTTCTCATGGTTCTTCCTTCTTTCGTGTACCACTCACCATCCCTAAGTTAATTTGAAATGGGTTGCTTTCCATTGTGAATTCTGCCTTTAAGTGAACCATTTCTGATACTGATCTTGGAATTACATTATCGTTAATGTGCACGTGCTCATTTAGTAGTAATTGATAACATCAAGAGCCAATCTGCGTCAGATGTTGCGTAATCGTCGTTTGATCCGACCATGTTTGTTAGATTTGCAGAATGCAGAAGAAGATTTCTCGCCAGGATTCAGGATGCAATATTTGGCTTTGCAACCATGTCCCCCCCCCCCCCGTTTAAATAAAATTTTTTATTTTTTTACTTTGAAAAGAAAAAAATGTTATGTCGTATGAGCAACCATATTAATTAATACAGGTGGGGCAAAATTACTGGTGCACTAAATTTTCAATGGCATTTTGACAATAATTCTCACAAATCAATTCTAATTATCAATATTATTTACTACAAACATGACAATACAAAAAATGTTAATGCTTCTCAAAATGATCTCCTTTAGCCTTCACACAGTCCTTCAGACGTTCGACAAATGCTTCGCATGTGGCACGCAGGTACTGGTCATCGATTTCGTCCCAAGATTTTGAAAGCGCCGCCTTAAGAGAGTCCAAGTTTGGATGTCTGGTAGAACACGCTTTGCTCTCCAAGATGGACCACACAGAGTAATCCATCGGGTTTAGATCAGGAGAACTGGAGGGCCATTCGTCGTGTCTGATGAAGTCGGGCAGGTGCTCGGCGCACCACTCCTGGACCATCTTTGCTTTGTGTGCTGGAGCAGAATCCTGCTGGAAGCACCAGTAGGCTTCTCCGAAATGGGAGTTGGCCCACGGCTTGAGAACTTCCTCCAGGATATTTTTGTAAACCTCTGCGTTGATTTTTACACCAGCTTCAACGAAAACAAGTGGGGTCTTCCCCGTAGAGGTGACTCCTCCCCAAACAAGAATGGACTGGGGGTGTTTCGCTCTTTCCTGGAGTCTTGCCTTGGTGGTAGCATCAGCAAGTGATCCTGCAATAATCCTCTCATTTTGGGAGTTGAAGGCTGGATTCAGAGTAAAAATCTTTTCATCACTGAAAACGATGTCTCGGGCGCGTGCCACCGTGAATCGCTGCAGCAACTTCTTGCATCTCTCCAATCTCCTTTTCTTCATAATGTCCGTCAGGAGTTGGCATTTCTGCAAGCGATAGGGGAACTTCCTTAGCTTACTTCTGACAATCCTCCTCATTGACCTCGCGCTTACTCCAACGTCTTTCGCCATCTGGCGCATCGATCTCCTGGCGTTCCTTCGAATTCTTTCTCTGACGAGCCTCACATTTCTCCGACTCGTAGCTGTTGTGGGACGTCCTCTTCCTTCCCTGTCCTCTTCGGTCTTCAGTTCTTTATAGCGTCGTACTGTATTCTGAACCGTCCTTCGAGGTACGGAAAGGATCTTCACAATTTCTCTTGTTTGCTTGCCGTCGTTGTGAAGTTTGATGATCGCGCTCCGTAGGTCAGAACGACGGACCATTTTGTATTCGAGTACGTAGGAATTACGCAACCTCCAGGCAACATATCACAAGCGAGTGAAACAGGAAAATCTCCAAGAAGTGTTAAAAAATTCAAAACGTATAGGTGCACCAGTAATTTTGCCCCACCCTGTAATATAATAAACACCATGTGCAAAGATTTTGATCGGTCTTATGAAACTAAAGCAAAGGAGGTTAACTGGTCACGATTCGTTCCAGTGATCGGCAATCTGACCTTATTCTGCACGCATAATCAAGGACCATTGCAGCAGAACAGACTCCATTTCTTGCATTCTTCATTTATCTTTTTCTTTGTTCTCCTTCTCTTTTATTGTCATTCCTTGACATTTAAGAATATTTGCCAATGCTTAGCGTCATCAAAATTGCGGCACTAACATAACCAATATGTAGGGGTGATACATACAATGTATGTTCAACTGCCTCATGGATTGGCTATTTCGGGAGGTTTTCTTCTATGCAGACCTACAAAGCAAAGCGCCCACTTCAGGGTGTATTAGGAAAAGATTGGGTGCTATTTCAAGGAGGAAATTTTCTGCATTGATCAGTTCTTTTTTGAAATGCCAGGCAATCCGCCGTCGTCAATCGTTGTGAAAGGTTTTCATCCTCTTGCTGACATCAGTCATTCAGTTCTGGAGAAATGGAGGTTTGTCAAAACAGAGCGAATTCGTATTTACTCCCTAATCATACGTGCATTCGCTGTTCCCACGTCTCCCTCTTGATATCTTTCACTGAAAACTATTTAGTAAGCTATCTGTAACATAGCATAAAATACCCTGCTACCTTTTGATAGTTTAGTTCATGACGCACATATACTTTCTTTTCTGGTTATGTAGAAGTATTCCCAGGATCTTATTATTCTCCACCTATTAATTTTCGACAAGTCACATTAATATAAATTTAGCTAGCCATTAGGGGAGGAGAGGGGTAGGCCGTGAAAGGACGACCCCCAATGTTCTCCCCCCCCCTCCCTCCCCAAAACTCCATATGAGCAGCGAACCAATTCCACTTTGTTGAACTGGAAACTGCTCTGCTAGAAAGCCTGTAAGCTGAATATCGAAAAGCACTTTTGAACCTATTAGCCATTTTTATGGCAACCTCCTACACCAACGTTATGATGAAAAGACTGCCAGGGAACGTAGTGCACTGTTCTAGGTCCTCGACCGATCGTGGACCTTGCAGAGTCTGAGCTACTTCCCTAGGAAGCTATACATCCAACCAGCTCAGAAAATGTAGAATTTCAGGCTGGAGCAATGCTGGTATGTCGCTAGAGCCAAAGAGTCAGATTACAAAGGGCAGATGCCAAGCTAATAAATCTGATAGAACAGGCAATGAACAAGCTTCATTTGCTAGAGATACCTCTCCAGAAAATAATTTGGACAAGGATTCCGTCCAAAGTTTCTCACTGAGAAGCTTTGCTGATATGCGGCATTCGGCAAAACCTTTTTGGGCCATCGTGCATACTAGTGACGTCAACAGTAGCTTGATTACTCATGGTAATTAAACCACTGATAGCGAAAAGTAAACTATTGGACATTATTATCTACTTACTGCACAATTACGCGCGAGCTGAGGCCTTATATAAGGAGGTGCTTCCACCAGTATCTTCAAATCAAGATTGTTCTGGATTGCTACATTGTTTTTTGCGTGGTGCCACTACTGCTTCCGGGTGGTCTCGGGGACCGGAGTGAGGTGGTAAGCGCCCCTCAGGTCTCGTAGTGACCTGCTTTCACCTTGAATTTAGTAGGGTGGTGGAGTCGTATTCTCGTGTTGTTACAGATTACTTTGATCCTTTTAGGCTCCGAAGAGGCGATTCCGCCGAAACGTAAGCCAATAATTTCGTAACAGAAACCTCGTGGAGAGGTCAGAGAAGATGCCAGCCAGATTATCAACCTAATTACTCGAGTAGAACTCAAAAATCACCTCGCGAGGAATGTTCTATGTGCTTCTTTCTACAGTACTACGAAAAGCATTCCAGTCACTCTACCAGAAAGATGTCATTGTCGTTCCAGAAGGGACACATCAGAGATGCATTGAGTCTACAGGGAAGTTGTTTTCTGAGAACCACAAACTATTTACGATCACACTTCCATTTTCACTTGTTTTGTTTGTTTACTAGGTGAAACTCCAGTTCGGGGGGCCACTCCATTGCTATCATATCCGTAAGTACTGGAGAGCAGGGTGAATATCGCTTGAGGATTCCTCAACGGCACGTCGAGGATTCTCTGCCCGATCAGAGACGATCTCTCGCGCGGACATTCACACTCGCCATGCCGTGCCGTCTGTGCTCTCCGCGCGGATGTTCACTCTCGGCACTACTCTCGCATGGTAGAGAGCTATGGTCGAGGATTTCCTCGACCGTTATTCACCCTGCTAGAAGCAGTTCTTTGGGCTATCGAACACTACGGATAAGATAATAAGTGAACGACTCATTTCGAGCGTACTTTTGATAAGGACCGGTGGATGTCCTACATTCCACACTACCTGCCCACATCCCATCCACTTTTCTGCACAGGTGATCCACCCTGGAGCTCCTGCACCCTTAGCCCTTTGCGGAGGTGTCCTTTCTCCTGGTCCAGGACCGTTCCCTTGGGTCATGGCAGGCGGAAATGTGAAAACGTTTCAGGGTTTCTCACCCATTACACCAATATTTATCAGAAGTCTACTTTAAATGAGTCGATTACGTGTCGTGAGCCCTCTAATCCTTATCTTGAGTATTGGAGAAAAAATGGAGTGCCCCCCCCCCCGAACTGGAGTTTCACCGTTTACTACTGATTTTCGCAGTTCCCCTTGCGAATATTTCACAAGAATGCTGGGTTGTGAACAAAACTTTTGCCTCAGACGGGACTCGAATCCGCACCTCTTGCTGGGTAGCGCTACAAGTTACGCTACCAGGAGCACCACCATGATGCGCAAAAGCTGGGTTGGAATGAAATGTCCCCGGTAGCGTAACTTGTAGCGCACTTGCCCGGTAAGCAAGAGGTGCGGATCCCGTATGGGGCGGAAGTTTTGTTCACAACCCAGCATTCTTGTGAAACTTCCATTTTCGTCTCATTTCGGTATCGGCTTACCTGAGTCTTCAATATCTAGATGATTTTATATATCCAAATGCCATCTGCGTACCTTCGTTGTTATCTGTTTATTTGTCCAAGAGGCATTTCTGGCATTACGATTGCTGGAATGTTGAAGATTATCGCACGCAAAATAAATACTTCGTCGACGACCTGCATTATTCTTGAGAATATCCGTTGTTTTCCAGTCAAGGATCTGAGTGAGAAAGCGCTGAGTTCCTATTAGAAACTCAATATGATATTTGAAGGATGGGTGCTAGCCACCTTTCTAGAACACGAATCGAGTCAACATCGATTCTTAGGCTTTACAAAATCTCTGACCTATCCCAAACTTTTGCTGACCTAAAGCTAAAGGAAAGTTCTTCCACGGAAAAAGCTCCGCCTCCATTACCACAGAAAAACGATACCCCTTAGGCCCCTAGCCTCATGAGCATAGCAAAAAGAACGGAACATAAGCGTTAGTTTCGATAATACTAATCCTACACACAAGACAAAATGATCACTCTTTCCGTGGAAGATTCCTTTTAAGCTTATTAACTTGCCGATCAGTAATTCTTTCAAAGACTTC
>MU888581.1:0-11518 GCA_036418205.1 Ostertagia ostertagi
TGAAAAGATGGTTTGGGACAGCTATGCAGTTTTTACAATGAGGGGGACAAGCAGCTCCCCCATCCTTCTAAGAGGGACTTGATAAAACTATGGAGGGGAACGCGGTTCCAGTACTGTGCATGATGGATGAGCGCGTTATAAGCAGTAAGTGAATGTGAAAATTAGAGCTCCATTCGGACTTGAACCCTTCTATCAATCTGCTTTCTTAACCGCTCAATCCCATTTGAGCAGCGCACTTGAAATTATATTGAATTTTTGTGGCTTCATGATTTCTTGTATAGCTAAAGCTTTTCTTCGAATTCGATAAGCCAAATTTCATAGACGTGACGTTTTCTGCACAACACTTATGAGGACAGCAATTGATAAAATTACTACCTTTAAAGGCAGAAACGAGGCCAAAGATGGTTTTCTGACGGCGAGTCATATGAGCTCCTCATCGCTCATATGGCGGACCCTAAGCGCTTGAGCGCCCGACAATGCAGACTCAAATTGTCCCTTTGGAAATTCCCACACATGGCATTTTGGCATGACAGTCAGAAGTTCAAGGTTTGATTCCCGCCTGGGGCCAGGAGTTCCATTCACAAACCAGCATTCTCGCGTACTTGACAGAGGTAATTCTTTCCCAGGGGATCCTTTTCCAATCTTTACTCCACCCGTCGCTTAGAATTTTTCAGACAGAAAGCGCTTTTTGTGAGAAAAAGGGTGGCGTTTTTCGCTCTCAATGGAGCAAAAACACACTTTTTAAGTGGAGTGAAGGAAGCTGTTTGATTCGGCCATGACCCATGGCCCAACTGGAGATAATGGGATGTCCAATTCAGTAGTGGTCATCCCTTTTATCCCATCTTGGCGTTGTCATTCAGCAGATCGCAGCCCTTGCGCAAAGCTTCACTGTCAATTTCGGTGCAGGTCTTCTTGACTGACTTCTTCAGAACGTTCACCAGTTCGTTTTAAGCTGCGATGTTTGATGCCGGATTTTTTTCCCATCGGAGATTGCCACCTCCCTGTCAAGAAACTGCAGCTATTTGTTCAAGACACCAGCTGGCCGACAGTGCGACCTTTCCCTCAGTTGCTAGGATTTCTTCGATTCCCAACTATAAGATCCAAAGTAAGTAGCGGAGGCGATTTAGTTGCTAGTGAATTCGGCTTTCTATGTCCGCGTGGTCAGGAGGTGAAATCCTAGCTTTCGCTTTGCTCTATCTAACAGAGTCTTTTCTCCTTGCAGACTCGGGGTAGTACTTTTCTTTCTAACCATAAGAATATAGCGAGAGCGACTTGTAGCTCGTTGATCCCTTGTGCCACTGTTTTTGCAATTCACGTCTCATCCAAATGCCCCATTAATTCCAAAATTCATTTGTTACTCAGATTTCATTCTAATGTTGATGCTTGTGATATTGGATTAGAAATGTGATGATTTTCGAGCGTATAGTATCGGATTCGATTCATTACAGAATGGAAGTTGCTTACCATACGTACGCTTACCATTTGAAGGTTCAATACACGTAGACCGCTCAATGGAAAAGTTTAGCATTTTTTGAAAGGGGATGTCGAGAAACGTTAAAATGTTTTTTTTTTTTCAGATTTGTGATTTATGCTCTTAGAGAAAGGTAAAGTTGGGTCAATATGGGTATGGTTTTCAACTGCTACCCGAGCAGCTGATGTGTCCCAGCGTCAGTCACGCGCTTGAAAGCAATAAATCTAATTTTTGTGATGCCTTTCAGAGACAGCGCGTTTAGTGGACTTTTTCTGAAGTTTTGAAATGACGGTTTGGGGTTGTAATCGCACTGATCCGTCCCAGAACGCACCAAGCAGTGGATGCAAAGAAGAGCATCAGGAAAAAAGAAGCAAATTAAGCAACAGAAAGCGCTTGAACTAAACAAGTTTTTCATGGACTGGACTCTACACTGTCGCGACGTGGAGACACTGGGCATAGAGTAGAGAGAATAGAGGAGAAAGCATAGCAATTAGTGAAACGCAGACACCTCATACGTGAGCCTTCGCGTTGCGGAAAACAGCTGCAGCCGCTGTAGTCGTGGAGGCAGAGCGCTGGCTCTGTCGTGGCACACTTTCGAGCAGAGGGAACGGCCAATTTCGACGCTTGAGGCTGTTCTACGCTACAAATGGAAGGACTTGATTCACCTAAGTATGGAAAATGTCTTCTCTTGGACTCGCAGGTCTCGAATTCTTCGGAAGCATCACGTTCGCGTCTGTTTGCTAAAGCTTCAGTATTACGCATGAGAAGCACCCTTCATTTCCTAAAATCTAGATACCCATTTCCAGAAGTATCCGATCAATTTAAAAGTTGACTGGTAGACAGGATGAGCTTCCATTCAGTAGCCTCGACCTCCCCGCCTCCCAGAGCTTGGCAAGAGTAAGGGCTCATTTTTGTTATTATGAAGTTCAGGGACCAACTTGTTTCTACACCTATTACCCCATAAATATGATGCCCGCACTGCTGCTCTCGTTACTGTTTTGCGCATTGAACTGGTAAAAGGAATGGATGAGAAATGGCATGTTTTGCTCTTTCAATACCTCAGTGCATGATTCTTCGATCATTTCCATGGAACTTTTCGTCTGGGTACTTCATCCGTCGTTATCGCCATCGTATTTTTCCCTTTCAGTCACATGCTTTCTTAGAAGCTCTTCAAGCAGCATTTCCTTGTCCTTCAGCGCTATGTGGGGAACGTAGTTCTCGAACCGCTTGGAGTGCTCGCTGAACTTACTATAAGAGAGTGGATGCAATTCAGGACAACTCGCTAATCGTGTTAAGCAACTCACCAGTACCGAGTACAACCTCGGTGTTCTCTTTCCTGTTAGAGGAAAACACTTCATAGCTCTGAGGCTGTCCGGTCGAAAGGAGCAGCGCTGCTACGAACTACCTTGCTTAAAATCAGTCACTTCATAGCCGTTTTTGTAATGTCCCCTTTTCATGACCTCATTGCTTTCTTTTCGCCCTTTGCCTAATTGACGGCTAGCAATTTTGCAAAGTTCTTCCGTTACTCTCATTAACTTCCATCGGGCACTAATTGTGCAGCTGTAGGTGGAAAGTGCACATTAAATGAGGAAATTGTCACCTTCAAAGAAGTCATCAGTGAGAGCGACCCCTCAGGTGACAATTCACATGGGCGTGCCAGCCTCATACGGCGCCTTTTGATGCCTTCGCCGTTGGTCTGTGTTCGTTATTCCATGCCGTCCCTTCAGTTGGCAAACACTTGAACCGCCACATTAAGAATGCTGAATCGGGTTGAAATTGTTGCTTCGGAGGGTTCTTTTTGAAGGTTTCCTCTCCTTTGACTTGAGGCATTTCACCGAAAGGGGCAGAAACGCTTCAGAAGAGAGTGAGATGGCTAAGATTTTTCAGTGCTGTATGGCCTATGAAAGCTCCGAGAACCCTATTCAAAGTCGGATTTTAATATGAAAAGGCAGTTCATTGGAAGTTAATGTCGTGATGTACAACAGAAGAAAAAGCAAGAAAACGGCCTGAACCTAAGAAATGGACTCCTTCCTTGCCCGTTGATTTGCGCATTGATGCGACTCTCATCGGTGCTGCCCTCTTCAACGCTAACGCTCTCTCTCTCTGCTGAACGGCTAGAGACTCAGACACGAGACGACGCGAGAGGGGCGTACCGCGCCAATAGCGCACCAATTGCGCAGCGGTTAGGGCCATGATAGTCCAGAGGCAATCCTTCGATGCATATTGCGTGTCGGTTCGCACTCTTGATTCTCCACTAAGTGAAACTTCCCCCTCTTCTACCTCCGTCCCTATCGTGGAATCCTCCTCTAAATGTTCAACACGGTGTGGTGGACTGAGGCAGCGTAGTAACTTACAGGAAGCGTCTCGTCGCACTTCGAAAATCGCAACTCACTCAGGCAAGCTAATCTTTCTCTCCTGGAGTTTTTCGGTTGCTTGTACTGATTCGAAATAGGCCACGTTCCATCTTGCAGTCTTCGCATGATGAATCTTGTCGGATTATGTCTCAAGCCTTTCAAGAATGAGCAATGCATAAAACCTACTTCACGGCTTCTTCGCCTTCGTCAGAGCTTGACAGTTAGAAATCGATCACCCTGCTCGAATAAAACTCGGGTTTCTGTTAGTGCTCTTTATTGGAGACATTTCGACTGGGTTATCAGATGTCCATGGTTAAGTGCGGAAGAATTCTTTGGTTTGAAGGGCTTGAAGTTGGAGTTGGATCTGAATTCGTACTTTTCGGAGGTGAAAATGTGGGAAGTGCCCCGAAGCCAAGAAGTGTGCTCGAACGCCTTATCTGAGAGAAGCAGAGGCATTAAGATTTCCCCGCGCTTCTTCACTCGAAAGGCTCCTTACACTTAGACCGCTCAACGGAAAGTTTAGCATTTTTTGAAGGGGGATATCGAAAAACGCTCAATGTTATTTTTTTTCGAGATTGTTGATGAAATGTGTAGTGCTCTTTAGAGAAGGTAAGTTGGTCCAATATGGGTATGGTTTTCAACTGCTACCCGAGCAGCTTGATGTGTCCCAGCGTCAGCCCACGCGCTTGAAAGCAATAAATCTAATTTTTGTGATGCCTTTCCAGAGACAGCGGGTCTATGGGACTTTTCTTGAAGTTTGAAATGATGTTTGGGGGGTGAATCGCACTTATCTTTGACTTTCCAGGCTCCGACGAAGGCGATAAGGCCGAAACGTTAGCCGAATAAAAGGTTGATAATATCTTGGTTGCGGCTCAACAAACCTCTCTGAAAATAATTAAAATATTTTCTCTAGTTTCAATATTGTTTTGAATCCTTCAGATATTATGACGCCTTTTCTCTCAGGGAAGGGTGGTGCATAGAGAACATTGCTAAATGGGGAGAGGTCACAATCGGAAATTTCGGCGACCCCGCGCTTGACCCGGGGCGAAATGTCGTGATCTGAACACAAGTCATGATTAAGTATTCGGCCAAGAGGCGAACAATGTGAAGCGCGAGTTATTTTCACACTCACTCCCCGGGTCCGCTATAATTGAGTTGTCTGAAAAGAAGTGACGCGGTCGTATGTACTTCGACCGCTATTCACATAGGCACCCGAATGTCGCTAACTCTTTTAAAACCGCTGAATCCATGTTCAGAATCCGCAACTCTCCAACGAGGAACTCCCTTTTTCAGTAAAGAGGTCTCCGAGACAGCTGCGCGACAAGTACTTTGGCCTCGTTGCTCCTGAGTACAATTGCTATTTCAATTCATTTGCTGACAAAGTGAGAAGATAGAGTAGCTCTTGAACATATGAGGGATAAGAGGGTCGAACTTGTCACGCTATTGGTTATTTTGGTCGGTCCAAAGGGCAACGAACCTCTTATTATGTCTATTGGTGCTCTCTTGTTTTCGCTCCACATATTCTAAAGGGTAAATATAGCTCGTTGTTACTGTGTGCTTTGTGCTTCTACCGCGAGCTTTGTTGGTGGAAAATTCATTACGGCCAACGTTTCGTCCTTCATGTCGTTTTCAAAGGCCTCAGGTTCCACCGCTGGGGTGTGGGTCTAAACTCAGTTAGTACATCAGTAAGAAATCGATTCGCTACTGCTGTAGACTGATAATTAGACGATCTAACAACAAAAACTAATCAAAAAACAGGCATTCCTTTCCATGTGGTCCCAGTTCACGAGCAATCGCACAAGGCCACGCAGCCAACCAGCGATCCCACGGCAAGCAAAGGGGCGTGCCGACCGGAAGGTGAACGAACCGAAATTGGCACCTATCCAACCCCTGATATCGTCTTTTTGAGGGCATTTTTTGTTTCAGCGACACTCCATATCTTCTCGACTAGGGACCATGCATCTTCTCATTCGATTAGTAGCAGTTGTATGGACCCATCTGGGGTTGTTCCTTTAATCTTCAGACCGACCCTCTTAAACATATGAGGGATAAAAGGGTCGAAATTGTCACGCTATTGCTTATTTTGGTGGTTCCGAAGGACAACGAACCTTTTATCATATCTGCTGGTGCTTCCTTGTCTTCGCCACCCCCCCCCCCTTCCGAATAGTAAATGTAGCCCCTGTTTTCGTTGAATCAAGGTTATTCCACATGTTTACCAACCCTGTCGCAAGTATTACGCCGTCTTCGGAAATTACTTTTAAGCTTCCGTATGTTGCTATGACTAGTCTGGAAACTCATATAGGGGTCTGAGATCTCAAGCTTTGATAGAGTACTCTTACTTTGAAAGGGAGTAGTTTGAGCGAAAGTAGCTCTGTAGTGTCCCTCTTTCCTTATTTGGGGGCTTTCACCATTTTCCCTGCAAACTGCCTTAGGCCCAAAGTTCCCATACGACTAATATATTTCACTTCTTAACGTGAATAATTCTTTGGTATGAGCCGTTTTATGAGGTTTAGGTGAGGCATTGTCAAGTCTACGAAACTACGATAAGCGTTATCCTAGTGTCACATCCTGGGCCAAATTCAGCCGAACTAACAACGCCTCCCATCTGCTTTGTCTCGGTCAGTTGACCAGAGATCTACCTAGGTGGATATAGACAACACATCATTTTACTTTGCCCTTTCATTTCTAAGGTCTCCATTTTCTTTGGTCAATTCCTTTTGATCAAATTGTCGCTTTTATTCGAGTGCTGTTCCCTTTCCCCCTTTCTGGAGTTACGAAGCGTAGCGCTTGAACGGCTAGCTCGCATTCTTTGCCCTGTTCGCATAAAACTCGCCCTTGCCAGCACTATCGTTCTTTGCTCAATATTCATGCTTGTGAATAATGTGCCACCTAGCATTGTTTTTGAAGGCCATCTTTTCAAGCACACCTTAGTGACTCCTACTCGAGCTGGTAGCATGTGGGCGGAGAGCATAGCCGCATTTCTAATCTTAAGTTCCGTTCTCTATTCCCTTTCGGAGTTCCATTCAGCAGAATTTTCTTCGCTGAGTGAAAATTAGAATCATTAAGTAACTATCTTGTGAGCTTCATCTGATAGCAGGTACAACAGTCTCTGGCAGCTTTCAGGGGTCGACCTTAGCTTATGGCCAGCGAGAAAACAGCTGATTTGGAAAGAAACGGAGATGGATACTTGCTGTTTGAAGGTAACTGGCTGCTGACTAGAAAGTTGTAGAAGTTTCGTACTTCGATGCAATGGCATTGCGCGGTGTTTTGTGAACATTTAAAATACGACATGGACTCCTATAGGTTTTGGAGCCTGCAAAGAGACTTTGAAGCAAAGGTCGGGATAGGACGCCCAACCAAAAGCCTTAATCACCTCTGTGCGTGGTACCCTCCTGCTGAGATACACAGCGCAGTAATAACCTCCGGTAAAGATTGTTAGCTGTTGCCGCCTGACCTTTAGCAGTGACCCCCTACCGCGGGAGTTGATGCGTGGCTGGCATAGGGCGTGAAATCGGTTGGGTTGATTGCCGTATCAACTGCAGGCGCGGAGCCAGCAGTGGCTCTTTTTTCCGACAACTCGTTCGGAGAAGCGTGCTTGCTATACCGACCCTGTTTGCTGCTGTTTGCAGGGGTTCATTTTCGGCTTTTGTCGACAGTTTCCTTTCATTTTTTCCTTCACTGTCGTTCCGTTTCGCATACACTCAGTTTCAGGGTCTTTAATACCCCAAATCGAGACCAATCTTAGCGTTTAATGAACTGAAGCGACCGAAGTGAACCCGCATGTGGGTTCGCAATGGCTGACGGAAATGACCAATTGTCTGAAAATGAAGAGGATACTCACCCTTTGACAAAGCCTCATACTTATGGAGTTTAACGAAGTTATTACGATCCACTCTCATAAGCACAGCAGTTAGTAACGACCTGTGTGCTTGAAACTCTTCGACCGCCTGCATGGCTTGCGGGTATAACATCCTAGATAATCTTGAAAGTATTTGACCGTTTCTCTCCAAAATAAGATAACTTCAAGGTCTTCGAAAGGTTCCTCCCCTGAAATGAGCTGTATTTTATTCTTTATTCCATAGCTCTTAAAATAAGCTACTATCCCAATTCTAGCTCTGGAACCAAATTCTCAGTAGCCACACTGGATCTCACGTATCCCGTAGACCGCAACATCAAAGAAAAATTCCACGATAAGGTTGAATGTTGAAGCTTATCCAGTGGGAAAACAGGCGGATCCCCTAAAGGTGCGGGCCGGCACGCAATTCAACGTAAAGAATATTCCCCGGCCACCTATGTTAGTAGCCCTCCCGCGTCGCTATCGGCGCGGTACATCCATTGCCTGGCCAAGCACTTGTCGCAGGTGCCCAGTCGTTTAGAAGATTAGAGCGAAGCGTTTGAAGGAGCCACTCCGATGGGAGTCGCATCAGTGTCGCGAAATTCATGGGGCAACGAAAGGTGTCCCATTTCCCTGGTTCCAGGCCGTTCCTCGTAGGTTTTTCTTCATTCCATCACCACTGACCACCTCAACCTTGATGCTAGTGGGATGCCTTCTAATCATAAACTCCGCTTTATCGTGTTCCCCGATTCAGAAGGAGTGGACTTGCCACTTTGATTCTTGCTTTCTGCAGTAGTAGAAATGTCGTAGCTGCTGTGATGCCTACGCTTCAGTCCTCCGGAAGGCTCATAGTTCACACTGCATTTGGAAGGGCATGAACAAACAAAAAAAGATCTTTTCTACGGATGAGTACAAACCAATTCACGATTGGTGAAGAAGCCCCATTGACACCGTAATCCAGTGTGGAATGAAGCTCCTGCATTTACTTTAAAGCAGTTTTTGAACTTTATCACGAGGATGTGAGCTATTTCAAGCATAAGGGCTCACGTTTCCCAGAGTTCGTTTTCAATAATGGCACGGCTATGAGTTTGTAAATGTTTCCAGATGCTGTGCAAGCTCTTCTCATCCGTCATCTTTCTCCGCCCTTCACCCACCTCCACCTCTCAGTCTCATCCCTTCATGGCCTCGTTTCGCACCACTTCAATGTTGAATAGGTCGTTGAGACGTCGCCCACGCCATATTGCTATTATCACACGACCAGGTTTCCTATTTCAAACCCGCCCTGGAGCGCAACCTATTCTCCCATCTTCATTTCAGCTTCAAGTAATGTTGACTCATTTCTATTCGGGATGACCTTTCGGTCTCATTTGCTCATCCAACGACCAAACAGAATCCGTAATAACTTCGTATAGCACTTCGGTTTGCTCTAGAGCTATAGAATTATACCTGGGCTTAACGACCACGCCCCCTCGAAATCGTTTTTTGATAAGGACTGGTGACCTGTCGTACGTCCGATGCATCTATCCAATTCTCCTCCCGTGATCAGTGGTCGACCCACTAAAGCCCCTCACCAGTTCAATCCCCCTCCCCTTGGCTCTAAGCTAGAATAATCCAGTCCTTGGCTCTGATCACTTCCGCTCCTCTCGATGGTGACCCAGCCACATCAAATATTTACTTTGAATGAGCGTGTTCGGACTCTTTTCTATAGCAATATCAACGCTTTTATTCCGATCCTTAGCGTTAGAGAGGCAAAGCACAGTGGAGTTCTCCCTAACTCTATTTTCATTCATTAACTCCATTCGTGACATGGCATCCACCAGTGGCTGCCAAAGATCTCACTCGGGCAATGGCATCCACCGTTGGCTGCGTGTTTCAAATGGAATTTGGAAAGTTTTCTTTCCTGAAAAGATCTTCATACCCTCATTCATCTACGCCAGCCCTGGGCAGAGGAAATCTCCATCCACTCAAATTTTATTGAAGAAAAATCTCCTGACGCTGCTGCTATTGCGCAATCCTGCGCGGTCGCGAATGGGTTAAATAACTTGAATTAGCTTTGTCACCCTACGTATTTGGGGTTGTGATTCCCGCTATTTCTGTTCTTTTTTCAGAATTTATTGAGCAGGCTGTTGGAGCCAGTGACCCTAGAGCTGGCTTCTCGAACATGTAGTGCTTCATTTTCATTTCTCATAGTCTTGCCAGAATTACCACTTCGTCAGCCGCCTGATCCTGACCTTGTGTAAAGATATTCTCTGGGGCACTGTACATAGCACTTGAGTCCTTTTTTGATGGTTGGGATTTTGCCAACGATGGGAAACCAGAGCTGCAACTTTCTGACCAATCTCTATTCAAAGGTGGAGTTTGCGATAAGAAGGCCAACCCATCAGAATTAGTAGAGTTATCAGTTTGCCGATAAGAAAAAAGCATGAGAATGCAGACTCCCTGCACTGATTGTCATTGGTGTAACGCGTAGCGTTGGCATTCGATCAATACTACGATAAGTCCAAAGTTTGCAACCTTCGTAAGGCTATTCTCTTTTCTCTACAACTCCTTTCACCACCGATAAGAAAGGCTCCTAGTGCAGTGGTAACGATGCCGCTCATGGGACGGTGCATCGAAAGTTCGAACCCGTGTGTGACGCAAGGTCTGAAGGCAACGTGGGGCTAGGTAGTGGCTCACCACTTCTACTATGGCAAATCACCAATGGCTCAATAGGAATGTCTCACGCTGCCGCTGGTAAGGTCGCTGGATCTACCCCGCTTGAAGTCTTAGATCTAACACCCGTTGCTTACCTGTTGTCAAGACCTCTTCCGATGCTGTGATCGAGTGATCCCTGGTGCACTGGCAAAAACCCGGCTTGAGTCCTGTCATCCAGGGTTCAAGTCCGAGAGTGGCGCAAGTTTTGCAGGTAGTGTGGCGAGGCTGGCGGTTTCAAGAAGGGTCATGTCCATGTTTCCACGTTCTTGTTCCTCGCCAATGGGTGTAAATCACCACATTTGATTGCCAGTCTAGGGCACTTTACTACCGTCCCTGACCTCTACCATAACAGGCGGGTCCCAGCCAAGGAACATCACGTTCTTTATCGTCGCAGACAAGTCTTGTACTCAGCAAACGACACCTAAGGGTTGATCTGTTTGGGCGGAATTTTATCAAAGATCAGCTGCGGAGCCGTAATCAGCGCCAGTTGCTAATGCGCCATCAGCAACACTTCCGTTCACAATATCGTTAATAAGAAATAATATGGTGCAGCTACATTGGATGCCAGACATGGATAATTTGATTTGGCGAAGCTGTTTGTCGGGGCAACTCCTACGCAGGTGGCAAACCAATTCCAAGAAACTGATACCTTTCGCTAACGGAATTCACGTCAATGTTCACTAACCTTCTCGCTTCAGGTTGCTCAACTAGGGAGCCCCTGAAACACCTATTACGCATATCTACAGATGTCGTTGTATGGTGCCTGAAGTCCTATTCTAGAAGCCAACTTCTAATCCATAGTAAATTGCAGACGTCCTAATATCGGGTGAAAGTCAAACGGGTGTGTAGAAGGGTATCACAGTTTGTCGATGACGAGTAGCTTTTCAACAGTCCTTTGTAAATCTCTTGTCTATCTATTATCTTCTGCTTATGGAAGTCTGGGAACAGGATCAGGGCAAGCAGCTTGCACAGGCTGCCTACAATTAACGAGTGGAGTCATTAAATGACTGGGGTAAAGCCGTTGGCCAAGTCACTGAGAGTGCTGACTTAGCGCAAAAATTTTGCCAGTAAGGCAGAAAATCCCGAGTTTCAAAAAGTTTTCCCTTCCGCACTCCTTTTTTGCAAAGTTTTCTTGCGCATACTTGGGTCGATTGCCCTTATTAC
>MU888589.1:0-41613 GCA_036418205.1 Ostertagia ostertagi
GTTGGCCCGGGCGGCTCACGACCCAGGATGTGATCCCCGGACCGCTCGCGTGGTGAGCGGGCCACTTGCCACTACGCTAAGTAGAATACGCGCCGCATCCCAAAAAGCGATTATTCAACGACAAATGCTTTATCCTTCATCTTTTCTTGACAGAAAATCTTTGTAAAAGCTTACTCTTTTCCCAGTTAGCAACTCCATCAGAATCAGTCTCTCATTAGTCGTTCTTCGAAATTTCAGGGAGGCTTTTGCGATTTTTCCGAACTCTGAGAGCATCTTCTGACTCGTCAATGGCTATCATACCTTCGCTGCTCGTCTCGCAATCCATTCAAGCTTCAAAAAATTCACCCTATTGCTCTTCTATGCATGATTGGCGTTATTTGCTCTCGGCGCTATTGGTTAGAAAGTACAGGTCTTTTCCATCCTCACTGCAAAAAAGATTGCTTCCTGCAGGATGAAATCCAAGAAATTCCTCAGAAAATGGGAAAGTTATCCTACGAGTGGAATTGCCGGTGAGATGTGGCGCTGCTCCTCACGTGCACTGTAGGGGATCAATCCTGCGTCATACGCCATCAGCTAAGTCCTCCATCTCTCTGGTTATGGTCGGTCGGTACCAGACAAGCCTGGTAGGATAAAAACAGTGATTACTGGCATTGCCCTTCCACGCGAGTCATTGTAAAGTACAAATCGCATCTAAAGAAACCGCAGTAATCACCACAAAAATCCAAAATCCTCGCAAATAACGCGGTCTCGCACTTTTTGCCTTTCGATTATAACTCGATCGGAATGGGATTTTCAAAGTGGGAAAAAAATCTTTGAACTGAACTTGTCGAGATCTCATCATTTTGAGATGCGCCATGCACTCGAGGTTCACCTCAAAGTAATTGCATGTACACAGGGCATGCCGTAATGCTTCATCAAGGTGGATGTCAGACTCGGCGATTGTGCAGTCGCTGATGCAATGTGAAATCGCGACTGGAGATGGTCCCGCCCACGATCGATACGATTTGCCGGGATTTCGATAGCGAAACACGTGACCAACCCTGCCAGCGGGTCGTATCGATCATGGGCGGAGCCAGTCGCTAACCGCTCTTGCACTGCGCATTAGCGCTTGCGCGATTGCACAATCGCCGAGTCTGGCATGCATCTAATTGAAAGATTGTTCGTAGATATAATAAATTCCAGACACTCGTTTAGAGCAATCGAGCCGTATACTTAGTGGTGGATCGTGTGCTCGTGTGGCAGGCATTTGCGACAGGATAAACACCAATCCCATTCGCCTTACAACTTTCAATAAAAAGCATCAATAAACGCATGGAATCGGTACGATTATTCCTGTTTTTGATTGTCAATGACTCCATTCTACTGATAGATTATACACCTTCCCCAATACTTTCATGTAGTCGCATCAGGTCACTTATGTGTTTCCCAATCTGGCAGTAACCCATGCGGAGCCAAGGATACGACTACCCTCTTTCATGCGTCCACTTCTCTTCTCTCACGTCATTCTTGCGTTTAAGCTCTTAGACATCGGGACCTAATAGTACACGCCGGCATAGGACCAGCCGTTCAAACCCCGTCCGATAGTCTGCCTTTTCTGTTCGGTGGCGTATCCAAGCTCGTTGTACGAGTGGAAGCGCGCACTATTTAATGACGGGTGAAGAGCGACGGAGACATATCGGTGAGAGACGCAGAAGGTGTAAGAAACGGCCCGTTCAATGCTGGAATTTTGGCTCTTTGGACCAACGGCAATGTTACTTTTGCTTGTACCCAGTAGCTCTCGATGTTATATTCATACCCAGAGCTCTTATATCGTCCGATTTCTTACTTTCAATTATAACTTTATCAAGAAAAGATTGACAAAGACAGGAAGCCCATGAAGAGCATGACGGAAATGGAGACAATTTGCATGACCTATTTTTAGAGCTTTCATTGGAACGAAAATCGCAAGGAGAACGGAAGATGCATTTGCGGGCAGAATTCACTCTTGATTGGAGCTGGTTAGAAAAACATCAATTCCAGTATTCAAGCTTGGACGCTATCGATTAGTTACTTCTGAAGGTCAGGTTGAAACACTTGTCTTAACAAGCGATTCCGATTAAAAAAGAGATCAGCTCGATAGTGAAAGAAAGCAGGGAACAGAATCCAAGGAAGCGGATTTGTGCCCGAAGTTGGTCTGGCCTTGGCCAGACGGTGGTTATGGTTATGGCAGGCCATTGGTGGCACGTCTTGTCTGACATGACAATAAAGACATCACAAGACACGGCGAATGTACTTTGAGCAATTACGAGCAATCGGAAAACATTTACTTTTAACACTCAAAACAGCTCACGTCAGCAATCGGCCGAACAATAGAGTAAAGAGTACATGAATGAATGATAGAATAGGCCGGGCGAAAACGAGTGCAAGAAGAAGCGCCAGAGAGGATCAGCTGTCCAGGAGCACTGCGCTCAGCGCGCCCACATACGCATAGGTGTTGAACGAACAGAGGCGTCTAACACGAAGTAGGCGACGAGCGTGATGGCGCAATCGAATTAGGAAGTGCTACGAGCAACACAGATTCGCATTCCCAAATAGCCTCGTTAGAGCGAAGAAGTCGACGGCGAGTTGAGCTGAGGAAAAGTTGATTACACAGGGCTATAAGCGAAGAGCCATTGCAATTAATCTGCTGAGTCCAAGCGAGTGAGTGTGCTCACACTTATTCGAACTCTAAGTTGTATCTGAGAGCCGAGGATAGATTCTGGTAGTTTTCTGATCAGAAATAGTACCATAATTATACGGTCTTCAATAGCGCGTCCCCTCAAGCAACAACTCAGAAAATTAGCCTTAAAGGCACTGGAAGCGCTGCCTGAGCCACGGACCAGGGTCGTCCGTTGGACAAAGTCCAACGAGGGGTGGGGGGGGGTCGTATTTGGGGTGGAAAAAGGGGGTCGTATTTCGCGAGGTAGCGTTAATGTTACAGTAAGGGAAGTGATGATGCAGTTGGTTGGCGCGCTAAAATTTTGCCGTTTCAGCGTGCGTATATACCCCTAGAAAATGGAGCAGTGGAAATATAGGTGAAAAAGAGGAAAATGAAGGGAAATATAGGGAAATTTTGCGGTTTCATGGTAGTTATATACCCCCCCCCCTCCGCTCGACGGTTAGTTTGGGCTGTGTCGACTGGTCTCAGATCGAATAGAGCCCCATGATGGCGATGGCAGGCGAGGGTGGTGAAGGGTTGACCCTGAGGGGGGGGGGTCGTATCGAGGCCCTCTAGAAGGGGGAGGGGGTCGTAAAATTTTCGAAATCGGTCCAACGTGACGGTTGACCCTGCCACGGACGGATTTTGATGACGCCATTGATCGTCATAGGCTAATCAAACCCTTCGCGCGCTGGTGGGTGTGGTTGGGACCCCTTCCAACACCATTTCACTGCTGGAACCCAATGCCGTCATGAAAACTCCTTCACTCCACAGCCTTCGCACAACTGCCCTTAGCGATAACGAGTGCAAAAGTGGTGATGATAGATAAACGCCCTACTTCCTCGCTTAAATTAGGCCGACCTGCTTGCAACCACCCGCAGAATGTACAGGGTGGCCGAAAAGTATAGGACGCCATGTTTTTGTGTGTAAAAGCCAAGAAAGAGACTCGATCAGGAAACCGACTTCACACAAAGATAGAGTTAAGCTATTTGATCACTTGTGCAGAAGGTGCTTTGAATTTGACGACTCTGCTTTGAGAGAGGCCTTCTGACGTCCAACGACAAAATCAGCAGTGCGCCGCAGGTAGCCAACGGCGATGTCGTCCCACCTCTTCTGAAGCGCTAACTTCAGAGCACCCACCGAGCTGGAGAAGTCTTATGAGGTCTTGCTCTACAACATCCTCACATAGAGGAGTCCATCGGGTTAAGGGCCTGAGAGGAAGAAGGTCACAATTCCTTGCTCCAGTGGCCCGGGAAGTGAGCGCCCAGGATGGCTTTGGTCGCGTATTAGGGATCTCATCTTCATGAAAAAGCAACAACTTTCAGCAAAATGCTTGCGTAGATCGACATTACGTTACTCGTCAAGGTCTTTTGGCAAGACGGCCTAGTAATTTTAAACATTTCTGGAAGATGCGTCTGATGGATCTGCCTTTTGGAAATGTGACCCTCCAAACGACTTACTCCAGAAGTCGGTTGTAAACTGGATATCTCGAGACTTGTCTCATTTTTTGGACACTGCTCTGGCTTTGGTGGGCGCAAAAGTTGCGTCTCGAAAATTTCCTCAGAGAGACGCGGCGCACGTCGGCCCGTGAGCTTTTTGCATTTTATCAGCTGGCGTCTATTCGGGTTGCTCAAATAATAACAGATAGAAAGTGGTAATCCCTTCATAATGATTGACCTCCCATATGTTGCTGAAGGGACGGCAGATCCTTGGAGATCAGGGGATTGATACGCTGGCTTCTCGTTGTGAGCTTCTCTTCTGGGTGGACTGCGCCCAATCCTTGTTGCCGCCCATTTTTGGAGTTCCAGTTTTTGCCATTCGAGAGTTTGCTTGAACCGTTGAGATGCACGAACGTGTTTCAAAGAGTTCAAGAGAGATACGAGTCGCTTTCAAGTTACATTTCAAGGCCATATTGTGGCCGCCACTTGCCGTTACTGGTGTCAATCAATATATCTTCATGGATGAGAGTTCAGCTGATGAACTTTGCAACACAACTTATGAGGCTCAGTTTCAAAACATTCGAAGAGTCTCGAACACTCTGCAAATTCTCATGCTCAAGTGCCAGCAAGCTGTCAAGGCGCCCGGTCCTATAATTTCGGTCACTGTTATGCAGGTGTGAAAGTGGGTGCTTTGAGAGCAGTGGTAGTGGGTAGCGATGTCACTGGCGAGCTTTTTCGCAGTCCCACCCGTTTCTGCTAGGACTCAGGCGGAGTCTATACTCGCGGGGCATGAAGGAGGCGATGGGAAGCCCCTGATTTTCATACAACTTATTATTGAAAACTGCAAGAGTCGTCACACTATGCTTCGTGAACCAATAGTTTTTGGAATTTATGCAGTGGTTTGAGTTCACATTGTTAACTGCTAGGATAATCTCGCAAAAACCTACATTCATTTGACACGGAAGTCAGTCTTTGGATTACTAGTGAGTGATCGCTCTCTTAGTTGAAAGTTGCCTCGACAGCCTACACCTCTTTAACGGGCATCTGTAGAATCTGTTATCAATAGTTCAGGTACATAATTGAGTAGTACCGAACAAGATCAGGCATATAAAGGATAGAAGATCGAAGGGAAAAGCTTTCGGCGTTGATCAATCTCTTCTGAGATACGACCACGCATTCTACTTCTATTCAGAATCATAGGAGCACTTTGATGCGATTTGTCCTACACAATTACTTGTGGAGGGAGGTGATACGGGTGTCCCCCAACAGGCCCACCGCGCGGCGAAGCAAGAGACGCAGATGCGGCAAAGAGACGAGTTGCAGCGCGTGCTGTGCGATATGAGACGTAGTATGGTACACTCTCTTTAACCTGACGCCTAACCGCTACAGTATGCGCTGCGACTCGTCCCTTTGCCGCGTCTGCGTCTCTTGCTTCGCCGCGCGGTGGGCCTGTTGGGGGACACCCGCGATACTAGGTCTGTTGGCTTTACCTGTGGGGAAGCTGTTGGGAAGGGTGATGATGTTTTGTCTTGATTGTGGTAGAAACCACTATAGAATCATGTTGGGCCACAAGTACCACCTATTCATGCTATTTTCGGGAGCCATCAGGTGCGACCGAGAATACGATGTGAAGTTCGCAGGCTAGCCGAGCTCTACTAGACTCACTTCTCGTCACTCTATTCCTTAGTCAGACAATCTGACTCAAGTCTTTTGTGGCTACGTAGACTCCGTCAAGAGCCATGGCGCTTTATAGTCCTGTGCGATGGACGGTGCCATGGGGAATAGACTATATGATTTCCCCTCATGGTTCCTGTCACGGTGGGCTGGACGCTCGGCGATTATGGGACGGGGACAAAAGCGCCTGAGATTAAGGTGTGGAAGGAGAGGGGCCGGCGAGGACAGCGAGAGGGAGGTTTAAATGGGCTGAGGTTTCAAGTTAGTTCGTCGACCCCCTGCATGTTGTGAACGTGGGGCAGATTTCCTTCTTAGGATGGGAGCGGAACAGTAAACGGAGGTGGAGGACTCTATCGTCGTTATATGAGGCTTCAAGTACCAAAGAGCCGAGGCTAGCTGCGTTCACATGGCGAAAACTCGAGGCAATGATGCGATCACATCTCCGGCCATCAACTTCTTCGATTTGCAACACTCAGTTGTTTCTGTGATGTACCCATTGAGGCTGAGCAGTAGCAGAGAGCTCTTGGTTGTTTACAGTTAGCATACCAGAATAATTAGTCAGAATGAAGCTGTAGCATCATGGGGGGAATATATGGATCTTAGGTGGCAGGAGTAGAACTGCGTGGACGTGCTGAAGGGAGTATGCGAAGTATGGTGACGGTCTTGACCTCTGTTAACACGAACAAACCTTTGGCTCGGCCGTGAAGTTAACAATATATGAATGACAATGTTGGAAGCTTCAAGAGAGGGGATTCTCAAAACAAATCAATATTGTTTTTTTGCAGAGTGGCAGAGAAGTACTTCCAAAGCACGGCGTATGGAATTCGAACAAAGTTGTGCGGGATAAATCATAAAGAAGAGCACATAGATGCCAGGTTGGTTACATGTCAGTTCGTGGTTGACACTTTACCGTTTCCCATTTTTACCTCCTTCCGAATCCGCCATTTCTCCTATCGAGGAATATGAAGGAAAGTCCTGATTGAACTTACAGACCCTGTTAGTTACGGCACGATCTGTGCGTCGTGGTAATCGTCAAAGCTGATAGCGGTGGATAAGGCGCAGGGTTAAACGTGTGTTGTACCAATTTCATTTCATGACACCCTTCTCTTTACGGGTCTCAAAAATACAACCCACCCCCCATCAACCTGCAGCTTTAGGAGACTACCAATACGCCCCCCTTCTCCCCGACATCCCGTTTACATCATGACTGGTTTTATGATCATTTGATCTGGAGACGAGTCGATACTGCCCAACTTTTCCCGTTTTTCTCTCTCCAAAACCAGCCGCCAACACGGGAGGTGGGTAATATCAAGGACGGCATCTTGGTTTTCGTCTCATTTTATTGAACCTTTCTTCGACTTGCCGTACTTCATAATAGTTTCCTTCAATTGTCATCAAAAAGGCACATGACCACTCGCTGCAACTTGCCACGACCCTTCACCAAAAAACGACAACTAATTCTGGGCGTGAATCGGGTAGCAAAAGCATAATACGACCCATCCAATCATAGGCTCAGATACGATCCTCGGGGAGAACTGCGCAACGGACGGTTGACCCTGCTAGGGAGTCCTACTTATGGGTTTTATGAGACGGTTGTAAAATTTCCAAAGGAGGTGGTGATCGTGAAAGGGAAGGGGTCGTTTTTTTAATGAGGATAGTTTTTTACGAAAAAAAGTGGGTAGAACGGACAAAACTGTGAACAGTTTTAGCATTTGTTTGCGACGAACTTTTGGAGTTTTGGAGCTGCAGCTCATGACAGTAGGTTCCATGAAACTGTCAATTCCTGGAGCTGATGGAGAGGATGAGGAAAGGGGGTGACGAGTAGGAGCCTTCCAGTTTCCAAAACTTTCCGGAGTTACGTTGACCCTAATCTTGAGCGGTTCCTCAGTAGAACCCTTGAATCGAGGCGTTTATAAATAGAATCTGCATGAGAACTTGTAAAAAAATAGCATTTATTAGATTCTAGCACATCACATCACGCTGCTTCATAGATATCCTGTGAAAAAGGTCGCATAACTTACAACTGTTGGGTAAAAAAGAAGAAATGATTGCCTTTACATACACATAACGTAGCGAAGCTGCCGAGCAATGACGCACGGATTGGTAAGCAACAGCAAACAACATTGTACAACATTATATTATTATAATGGTGATAACAAGTTCATAGATAAACCGCAATAAATTTAACTTTGGAAGAGAGCATGAACGAACTGCTCGTAGTCGAGACCTCCTTGGATTGAGCGACCAGAAATCGCATCCGTGTACGGCTTCATCCTCTTGATGCAGTACTCGGCTTGTTCCGTGGTGAGGTTCTGAAACCATTCGAGCTTACCAGCTAGCCAGAATCGACAAATTACACATGAAGCACAAAAAGTTCGCCACTAACCGCGTAAAGCTCCTCGGCAGTAACATATGGACGGAATTCCTTGGACAGTGCACGGAACGCCATCTCAATCTCCTCGGATGACTGGATGTTCTCGGTTTCTTTGCTGATCATAAACGCCATATACTCTTGCAAGGTCACGTAGCCATCACGGTTCGGATCAACAATATCGAGGATGCGATTAAATTCTGGCTCTGGCTGGCCCTCATCCACCATCGGAAGATCGTAGCCAAGCGCTCGCAGGCAACTCTTGAATTGCTGGTGATCCAAACGTCCACATTTCTCCTGAATTATCACACGCATGGATTATCCAATCAATAACACTATCAACTTCAAGCGAAACGAGTCACCGAAATGACATCACCAACCTTGTCAAAGTGCTTGAACATCATCGAGAACTCGCGCAACGCCTCTTCCGTCACACCAGATTGATTGCGGGCTTGTATTTGCTGTTCCAAATTATGCTGCATTCGCATAGCAAGCTGATCGAGTTGGTCCCAAGCTTGGGCCAGGCCCACTGTCGAATGTTCAGTGTATCTTAAAAACGAATCATTCTTCATACTAACAAAAGATGAACAGATGAATATATGAAATATATGAATCAAAGGGCTCACAAATTGCAAACGAACAAGCTCATAAGCACTCCAGTTAGGGATGCAAAGAAATTTGCAACCTCCGATAGGTGAAACGGCAAATTTTTCAAAATATAAAAAAGCATGAATGATTCAAACGGCAAATATTTCGAAGTCGGAGAAAGTACAAGCGTTGTGTCACATGGCTGGAGCAGCAGTAAACACAACGCTGAGGGAGGCAGGGCCTGGGGGACTCCTCTTTTGAGCTGTACCCAAAACAGCGCGACAGCTGCTCCATACGAGTAAGTCAATGAACGATTACGCCCTAATCCATTGAAAATTGATAAAAAAAAACCGTTTCGGAATCTCTCAAGATTACAATTTTTTCCACGGCACTACTGAATTTCTTTGTAAAAAATAATTGAAATCAAATGATTGCTCACAGTACCTTAAATAACGAAGGAACCCAAAAAACATCGATCACTTTACCTATTGTCCAGAATCAAATTCCTCTCCAACATAGCACCTTGTTCTTCAATCTTTCGCAATTGTGTTTTGTTCGCTCGAATTTCGCCAGCTTTCCGTTTCAACACTTCAAGCTGTTCTTCAAGGGATCCACTCGCTTCCATCATTTCCTTAATACATGACAACTCTCAAACTCTGTAGCGTACACCTTACACCTTGCTCGATACCTGCCGGGTTTGCGTCAACCAATTATGGAAGACATTGGCGAGTTTGGCAAAGTCTCGGCGCAATCGGTCATTCTCCTCCTGGCGGGCATTTTCCTTCTGCAGCTCAACTTCACGGTCCTATAGAGATGTGTTTTAAGGGTCAGGTAAACAGGAAGAAAGGCAGAGCCGAAAACAACGTCTCAGAAATACCTTGATTATCCTTTGCAAGTTGCGCCATGTATCCTCTAGGGCATCCATAGTGAACCACGTGTATGGATTAGGTCCAACGTTGAAAGACTTGATTTGCCTATCTAAAGCTTGGAGTTGTCGGAAATCCTCTTCGGCCGAGCTCAACGAACGCTGCAAGAAAGGTCGTTAAACATCGTTAAACACTTTGTCGTCATCTAGTCAGCCAACTAAAAATAGCCCTATGGACTTACCTGGAACTCAGCATGTGCCTCGCGCAGGGCACGAATCTCTTCAAGTGAATTGCATCTAACTGGATCCGTCAAATCCTCCTCAGCATTTTCGAACCAGGAATTGAAGGTCGATGCCTTCTTGGCAAAAGCCAAGTACAATTCCTGAACAGTGTAATAGATTTTACGCCAAAAGTAGCTAAAAACAAACAACATTATGGATTGTCCCGAACCTCGATCTGTTTGTATTGATCCTGCATCTTGAGCAATTTCTGACGACGTCCCTCCGAATGAGCCAGAAGTTGTTGCCATCGGGTGATGACATTGGCGTGACGTTTCTGGATAGCTGGTGACTGATGATGGGAGCTGCTAACCAGCTGGTCTTTCAGTTCCGTGATCCTGTAAGAACCCCAGGGTAACAACGTTTACTAACCTATCAAGAGAATGAGAAAAAGAATAATACCTCTGGATTCCTTCGTGCTCAAATGCGTTCAGACCAGCATCAAATGCCTCCTGCTTCGTCAGCAGAATCTGTACCGATGACAGGTCTCGCCCGTAGTCATCAGAGCGCACTTGCTGTTCCTTTTCGGCTAAACAATGCATTTTGTACACTAATTTACACAGAAAACAGCAAAACGCATACCAATCCAGCTTTCCACAACATCACATTTCCACATGAATTGCAAGTAAGCGGAGTTATCACGAAGTTTCTGCAGTCGTCGAGCGGCCATGTCCTGGATATCATGGAGGCGCTTCAGCAGCTGGTCACAACGGTCCTTGATGCGAGGGCCATGATGATTTCCGGAGTCAATAAGCTACAATTGTAAAAATTCGTTGTCATTTTTCGTCTTCTTGGTTTACGATGGTCTGTACCTGTTTGCCTTGGCGAATCAGATCATCAACTCGTTGCTTGTGTAGTTGAAGGTCCACTTCAAATGTGTCGTGCTTCTTGAGAAGACCTTGCACACCGGCCATATTATCGCCATAGTTATCCGAACCTACAGAAGTAATGCACCATTGATTGATAGAATGTTTTTTAAGGGGACTAAGCTTACCAAGAATTGTTTGCTTCTCGTTCATCCATGCTTCCTCTTCTTCAATCTTGCCCAAGAACTCTTGGAATTCTTCAGACTCGCTCAGCTTCTGATGGCTAAAACGATACGTCAACTGAGTAAACATATGACAAGAAAAATGACATAAAAGCAAGTTTGAGCAAACCCATGTGCCACTATAACCGTAAGAACTACTTACCGGCTACCAGTGAGGTCACGAATCTGTCCAGTGCGCTCCATCTGCTTCTTTTTGTATTCATCTCCACGATCTGACGAGCGTAAAAGTTCTTCACCCTTCAGACGAACTTGAGAAACCTAAACAGAGAAGATAATTTCCAGGATATAACTCTGCCGACAAAAGGACATACCAGAGGTTCGTGGCTCGCCAATTCGGTATCAAGGCGACGATGCTTACGACGAAGATTTTGTACCCCAGGAAGATCACGACCATGTCGTCTGATGAGACAAGAAGCTTCTTTTCCCTAAAATGTTGATCGTAAAATTATAGATTTCTAAGTAGGTTTAGTCTTATTTTGATCTCACTTGATCCATGACTCCTCATCATCGATGTCACGGAAGAACTGGTGCACATTCAGGGCTTTGTTGAGCTTGTCACGGCGATCATTTGCATCTCTTCACACGTGCATAGCGATCAGCAATCGACCTACACAGTGGACTTCGAAACTAGTTACTAACACCTGAATGATGACAAGCCCCTATCCTTGCGCGCTCGGCGATCTGCTGACCAGCGAAACTGATCTCTTTCAAGGAGAGAATCCGCTTGCTGATTCATCTCCTGGACACGATCCTGGTGGGCAATAATGTCTGCTTCTAGAAGCTGATGCTTCTTCAGGAGATTTTCGATAGATGCCAGATCCTGAATCGCCTTCCGTTCAACGAATCTCATATGCGAATTATAAACGCTTTACTTTCATGAGTAGGCCGGCTGCAGAAGAATAAGATTTCTACCTCACAAGCCAGAACTCAGATCCGTTGATGGCAGCCATGAAGCTTTTTGCTTATTAGCTCTTTGGTTCTAAACGAGTACTTCATGTAGACTGATCGAAAACGGCCGTGGAGTTCGTCTACTGTAATCTTTTCGGTGGTGTCTTCACGAGGAGCTTCCCATGATATTCAATGGCCTTCGAGGCGAGCGCTGACGGCATCCTCTCTCCAGCGCCCTTTGCGCATTTTGAGATGCGGCGGCAGTGTAAGAGTGCGATTCGTTCAGCATTGGCAGGCCATGTCGGCTTTCGAATGCTGTTGGTTTTGGTCGTGTTTCTGCTGGATAGTGTTGGATCACGGTAGTTCTCCTCTTGGACTATAGCATGCAGTCATGAATTCCGTTTTGAAGAATTGTGGTCAACGGTCAAGACTTTATTTGTTTAGGAGTAGTGGGACGGACAACATCAATATTGGAAATATATAGCTATCCAGTTCTCAGATGCGCATGCCGCGGTCACGAGCTGATTGCTCTGCAATGTCGGGCTGTTCTCCAGCTGTGCTTCTTTTCAATGAGAGCAGACTTCAGACGCTCCCATCTGGAATCAGTACATATATTCAGACGTTAAAGTGGGTCAGCGAAGAAGCCAACGATGCCAAGCTAACTCCTTACCTATCCAGAATCATGTCGCGCTTACGAGCTACGGCATCTTTGTCGTAATGATTGCTGTTGATGAGCTGATTGGCGAATTGCTGTAAAGGTTAAACTTGAAGAGAATTCTATGTGAAGGCTGGTTGTCACTTACCTGCAATCCAGCAATCTTCTCCTGCTGACTGTTGATCGCCTTGTCGAAATCTTCATGCTTCTTAATCAGCGACTCGGCGTTGTCACCAGTTGGATCTTCCTGGGCTAAGAAGTTCTCCCTAGCGACCATCAAGTGGTTCAGCTAATATGGTTATGGGTTCCAAGCTAACTATCGAATTTGTCCATGGCTCATATTATGCATTTCGACTGTTCCAGTCTCTGTAGAAAGCTGCCCAGTTCGAGATCATGGCGGAGTATATTGCGGTACGGCACCGGCATCTTCGGAGTCACTCCTTTGACGAGCTGCATGACGTTAAGCGAAAATAATTCATTTATTTAGGGTAGAAAGTAGAGGAGTAAATAAAATGACATCGTTCAATACGATTCGCGATATCCTCGCAGCATTATGATTGTTGTGAGAAGTGATTACCGATGCTCGAAGGCATGGAACGTGCAGCACGAGAATCGATCTCAGTACGATACTCCTGATGTCTTTCAAGAAGCGCTTCCGCACCTGCAATTAGAGAACATTTTTTAGCTACAATAACAATGGCTGAATAGTAAAATTTCACCTGTGACATCATTTGCAAGCTCTTGGCTGCTCACAGGGGTTCTGGCGATATCCACTGCTCGGTCACGATATCAGACAGGATCTATATTAGTCATACGATCAGCAATTTCTCCTTGCGATTGTTGGCTTTGGCGGTAAGCCTGGAAGGTGAATTCTTCCAAAGGCAGTGGCAGGGGAAACCTTCGAACAAACCTATTCCACTGCTCATTGAGCTCACGCTGCAAATCGTAGATCTGTTCAGCGGCTTCAGGATGACTTTGACGTCAGGCGGTTGGCCTGAGGAGGAAAACATTTGTATTTGAGCACTTATGATAAGGATACAGCAAAAAAAGTGCACATACCTTCTCATCGAGACTCTTGATTTTGTCACCGAGAGCAGCAAGATCTCTCTCAACACCCTCGCGTTTACGCTGGAGGGCTTGAACGGAGCGGAGATCACGACCAAAGTCATCCGAATCGAGAGCGTCGTCCTTCTCCTGGATCCAGTCTCTGGTCTCATCGACATCGCGATGGAAGCGCTGTACTTCATGAGCAGAACCAAGCTGCTGCTCACGTTGGCTCGCGTCTGCCCCTCTCGAGAGCACGCCATCTTAAGACAATTTCAATCAGACTGACAAAAAGGAGCAACTTCAATTCTACCATACCTAGCGTTAAGATCTTCAATCTGCTGGCGAATACGAACAGCAGTCTCCGTTTGACCAACAGAGGTGAGTGCAGTTGCTAAAATGGAACAGAATTTCAACAATTGACAAATAGAACGAAAGACTGATACAAAACGATTCTATACGTCGTTTACAAGGTATTTTTTCTCTTAATTAATCATGAAATGTATAGCTTACCAATCTGGTTCATCTCTTGCAGGCGAACCTCATTCGCCTTGAGATCGCCTTTGAAATCATCGAATTTCTTCTGTAGCACCTCCACTTGCTCCAAGTCGGTACCAATTTCTTGTTGAGCTGCAACTGCCTCCTAAAACGTCACCCGACTGATCACTGACACTGGAACCACACACATACGCTCTCAACCTCAAACAATCGACGAACAGCATCGCCTCACGAGGTAAAGAATATTCATAAAAAAAGAAGTCTTTGGGTAACGAACGATTCACAAGCAGGTCACATCACGGTTTGTGCTTTACTCTACGAACGACAACATCAAGAAGTTGTTAAAATACGATAGAGAAGTACACAGCTGGGTAAGTATATACTCTGCAGTCATTGCAACCTCATAACTCAGCACGGGTGTTTCTGTTGAGGGTATCACAAAAAGTAAGCAATTGTTCGATGTACAAACACAAAGCAAAGCAAAGTGTAGATAAACTTACTTCCGCCATGTACGTCTAAACAACGATGGAAACATAAGAATAACTTAGCTTTCAAAGATGCAATACACTGTTTAATGTAAAGATTTACATCTATGTGATCAGGCAATCATTTTACAGAAATGTGAATCTTTCTTTTAGCAAACTTAGGTTCTAAACTATCATGCGGTCGTTCTCAGCTGACATTCAAATCAAAATTGTCATGAAACAGAAAATGTGCGCGTAAGAAAAACATTATTGTGGTAAAAATTTCAACACTTACACGGCTCTTGATCCATTCAGCAAGGTCATTCGCTTCTCTGAGAAGTTGATATCCTTTGCACGCTTCTTCAAGCTTTCTAAAAAAATTAATTTATAACTATCAGCTTGTCACTATCACGGAAGACCCAATGTAGCTTATTCTCATGAAGAAAGGTTTGTGATAGCAACTCATTTTGGAGTAACACTTGTTTATAACACGTCTCTTGGAGAGAATTTAAAGGTTCCCGTGTCCTTTTTTATTCAAAAGCTCAAGAGAGTCTGCCATACAGACTTAGCAACATTGGCGCAGCATCAAAACCATCCAAAATCACATAAGCGATTGATTTTTTCAAAGCCTTCACCATGTGTGCACTAGCCACGTGAGCGGAACTTCTGCAGAACGATAGTAGCGCACGTGGCAGACCTCGAAATGAAAATTTCAGTGTTTTGGACGCCACTGACTACTTATTCCGCGCCTGTATTGCTGCATTGCAGACTTATCTGGGTCTAGGAAACAAAGGATAAATTAAACGTCATTGTGGCAGAATCATCCGCTCGAGTCGTAAATTCACGTAAAAGGTACCGTAACGTGCCAAGATAGATGCGAAATCGTATCACCCTACCTCTTGCGTGTCTCTCCAAGCATCATCAGACGTTGATATTTGTCCTCAATTTCATTCTGCTTTCCACCGATCGAGTTAACCTTGAAATAAAATGAGCAATGTCTCATTAATACTCGTATATGGAACCTAAATCTTACCTGTTAGCTGCGTCTTGCTGGTGAGGCGGGTTGGCTCGCCATACCGTTTCAATACGCAGCCTGGCACATCAAGCTTGACCATCACTTCACTATCCTATAAAATGGGATTTTGGTTAAGAAACTTGCAGGCAAAGGGAATTTCTTAGCGAATCGGTGTGGCAAATTTACATGTGGCTCCACAGCTAAGCGCTTTTCTTATAATCGAAACGCTTACCTTCCACCAATCTTTGTTTGAGGCGTTCAAAAGAGTGAGGACGTCGCCCTTCTTCATGGACACCTCACGAGGAGATTTCTCCTGATAATCATACAGCGCAAGGACACAATCACGACCTGAATATCTCAAGCATTACCAGTGACGTTAGGCGGCCACATAATCGTAATGAATACCACCAGGAAACCTACCAAGTTGTCAACTGCGCTGTCCTGATATTTGCACTGGGCTGCCTGCTTTCTCAGCTCATCGATGGTTCCTTTGAACGCATCTAAATCTGACATCAAGGCACGGTGTTTCTTTGAGAGAGCCTCCGCTGAGTCTTCGTCTTTTCCATAGTCAGTGGAGCCAACGACGGGTTCCTTCTCAGCCATCCACGACTCGGCTTCATTTGCATCAGCCAAGTACTGGTGGGCCTGAATTGTGGGATATTATTAAAATTATACATTAAACGTTTTGGGAGGTAAATAGCCTGCCAGCGACTCATGGGGCAAGCTCGGACGTCGCGTTTTTTCAAGCCTTTCGTCTTCAAGGATTCTCCAGTTATCACGAAGTTGACGCGGCGGTTGTCCGAATTTCCGGAGCGAGGAGTGTCCACTGAAGAACAATGCTAGAGGGATTATAATCGATGGCATTCAAGCTCTGATTACCTGTTGGATCATATCTTCAGCTGCCTTGCAGACAGCATCGATTTGGCTTTCGTGGTTAGCGATCTCGGCAATTAGAGCCTGTTGCTTTTTGATGAGATCTGCACACCAATAAGATCACGACCACGGTTGGTGGAACCAGCCACCTAAAGTAATTTGTTAGTGCAAGGTGTCCATAACAATGGGATCATATCAATGGGAATATCCCAACAAAAATAACAATTTTTAAAATTTGTCAAAAATGGTCGGCAAAAAGTGAAATTATCACAGTGGAATACCTGTTCTTTCTCTCTGATCCATGCGAGTTCATCTTCAATGTCTCTGAACAATTGGTTACCCTGGAGCGATTCGGCTAGCTTGTTCTTTTCGTTTTCAGAGGGTCGCGAAGATTCTAAAAGTTATTGATTTATGGAAGAACAACTAATAGCAAGCTTTACAAATACACAAAACGCACAGAAAGAATTGCTCAAATTATCAGAACTATCTTGAACGTCGGTTCGCCTACCTGGAAACGAGTCTGCAAGGCTTCCTGCTTACGGATTATAACTGGAGCGTTGAAGTGTTCATCGTCAGCAAACTTCTTGGCCTTAAATACACCACTTCAATCATCACTTCGAGATGAGAGCTTCAGGCACACAAACCGACGTAATAAAAGTAAGACGAAGCGCACTCACCATAGATTTGATTCTCACACGATCTTGATGGGCAGAAGGTAATCACTTTCGAGGGAGAGCGATCTTTTTCTGGAGATTCTGCACAGATACGAGATCCTTGCCAAAGTCCTCAGACGCAACTTGACCTTCGAGCTCACTGAGCCACAACTCGACATCTTCGATGTTGCGATTTAACTTCGTCATCGCAGCTTCCCGGGTTTAGCCACCTTTTTGTTCGTTCCGGCTGAAAGCTCGTTCCACAGCTCGTCAACGTTTGCAGACGACGGAGCCGACCTGAATGCACAGAGTAATTAAAGGAGTTGGCAATTGAAATTCTAAGAATATGTCATCATCAGATTTCAGGATGTCACTTTCGTAATACGGCAAGTATCTTGATTTCGGTCCAGCCTATTACGATTAGCCTTGAGCTCCTGCTCGAAATTTGTATGCTTCTGGAGCTTCCCACGAATGTTCGTTGGATCGAGGTAGGAGTCGTCCTTAGCGGTCTTCAGCTTCTCTTTGATCCAGCTCTCCATTTCGTCACAATCCCTAGACCATCAGCTATT
This sequence comes from Ostertagia ostertagi, assembly GCA_036418205.1. Taxonomy (NCBI): domain Eukaryota; kingdom Metazoa; phylum Nematoda; class Chromadorea; order Rhabditida; family Trichostrongylidae; genus Ostertagia; species Ostertagia ostertagi. Next base: position 17,601 of record MU888589.1, read on the forward strand.
TAACTTACAAAATCAATTACGTGCATGTATGTAAGAGCTCGAACCGATTGAACGTCTGCTTCTTGTAATTCTCATGAAGCTGACGAGCACTTTCCGGCAGCCGGTCATAGACGACGTTTTTGTCAGAAGGGCATGACGTCTCGCTGGACACTCATACTGCCATAGTCATGCTGACCCTGGAATGTGTGTCTGATACTAGTTCTTTACCTAAGGCATATCGCAAAAATCACCCACCTGAATGAGCTTTGTGGCAAACTCATCAAGCGCATTGATCTTCTCTTCCTGAGCAGCCAGAGACTTTTCGAAGTCTTGATGCTTCTTAATAAGTGACTCAACGGCATCCAGCGAGTCGCCAAGATCTTGGTTGGCTAGGAAAGCTTCCTGAAAGTCGGTATATACGACTAGAACGGGAAAATCTTCGATCCAGGATAAGCCTGCAACGTCACCCAACAGACCTGCTTGTTCATCCACGTCTCAGCCTGTTCGGTATCACGATAGAACAACTGGAGATCCATGCACTGCTCGTACAGAATGCGACGCTCCTCCCAGAGGGCAAGTAGGGCAGCCTTCTCATGAGCTAGGTGTTCCAGCTTTTGACGAACCTGGATGTAGAGCCTTTTCATTAGTAATTGACATGATAATATAACCTCAACAATTTACCTCATCACTTTCCGGGATTCCCATATCGAGAAGACCTTGACCGGAAACAGCCGTCTGGTTGAAGCTGTCTTCACGAGCGTCAATTTCTCCCTATAAAAGTCAACAAATGAATTTTTAACCCCTACAACTGGTCAATCCAAAGGAAAAAAGGTTACCTTATGCTCTTGGTGGCTCTCCAACAAGGCTTCAGCACCAGCAACATCCTTGGCAAGCTCATCAGCCGAGATGACAGCCTTCATGTCGTTGATCCAAGAGCACAGATCTCTGCAACACTGAGGTAAGCTCCGCTAGTACTAAGCGCTATCAGAAAATGTTTACCTGTAATCAGCAAGGAAACGGTGCAACTGTAGGCTACGATCAAGACCCTCTTTACGAGCCTGAGCTTTTCTCTTCAAAGCGTTCCATTGACCTTTAGCTTCGCGCATCTTGGCATCGATAGCATCAGCACGATCAGGATGCGTTTCGGAGAGCCTGGCAGATTCCTGCAATACTTGCCATGACCTATGTGAAACATCACCTTTGCATGATCATCTCTCCCACCTTCTCCAGTTGCTGCATCTTTCCTTCAAGAGCGGCCAGATCTCTTTCTGTGCCCTCATGCTTTCGTTGCAGGGCTTGAACGTTGTTCAGGTCACGGCCATAATCATCACTCGACAGAGTAGCGTCCTAGAAAAATTTCTCTGTGAGCCCCTAGCGTTGGTATAAAGTACGTAAGGCGTATTCGTGACGAAATCTGTTTAGACCAGAGGCTTTCCTGAGTAGAAACTAACCTTCTCCGCGATCCAAGCCAGAGTCTCATCAGCATCGCGATTGAAGCGTTGCACTTGATGGGCTCCAAAGAGACATTCCTTCCTAGTGGCAGCAAGAGTGTTCAGGCGATGCCACGCTTCATTGACCTCATCACGTTTCTGGAATCAAAACACATCTTCTACTAATCATTCTGAAAATGGTGTTAAATGAATTAAAATCAGTAATCGAGCTAACCTTATAAATTTGGTCATGTTCGGTATGTCCGTCTTCTACAAGCTTATCAGCAGCTTGATTAATCTCATTAATACGATAATGATGATTTCCTAGTTCTTTGAGAAAATCTTCGAACTTTCTCTGAAGCACTTCTACGTGCTCCAGATCCATACCCATATCTTCGGCAGTCACATAAGCCTCCTGAAACCGACCCTTCAGGGGATGCAAAAATTTACAATTCCCAAAAAGGTGCTTTCGTTTACCTTGTCTCTAATCCAGTAAAGCAATTCGTCACATTGTCGAATAAATTGAAGTAATTTCAGTGCTTGTTGGAGCTTAATACCCTTGTCCTTTAGTTTGAAGAACAATTTGTCCCATAAGCGTGAAGTTCCTCGAGTCGTTTCTAAAGAGAACAGTAAAAGAAATTGAATATTTGTATTAAAATGGGCGATGAAATGTTGGCTTCATTACCCAAATTGTTGCTAAAGATACGACACCTTGATCACTTCGCTTGCAAAGTGACCATGCTGGATCATTCCATTTCCAGGTCTTATCGAGGTTGCTGATGGTTTTTGCATGCGCCTGAACCTCTGCTTCGAACGCTTCATGTTTTTGGATCTTTGCCTGAAATTTGAACCATGAGGTACATTTGCAATAAGAATCTAGCAGACGAAAGAACTAATAACTTTTGCGGTCTCCCCCTATATCCGGTTTCCCTTCACTCCGGGATCGTAAAACCTTTTTGTTGACATTTCCCTTGGGTTTTGTGAAGAGGAAAGGAATTCCTTTTTTGCAGAAAGCCACCCATTTTAGAAGTGTTCAGGCGCCTATTAAGGGACTGAAAAAACGTTGACAAATCCCGGGCGCCAATCGGACGAGGAGAGGGAGTGGATGGCAAATGATTTGCAGAGTAGTTTCGGTTACAGGAACGTGAGCATTCGGCGACAAGTGGGGACTTTCCAAGAGAAAAAAATTATTCTTCAGATTTAAAGCGTTTCAATGTACAGAAGCAATCTTGAAGACAAGATTTACCTCCGATCCTCAAAAAGGTTACCAAGTATGGTTTACGAGCCCGAGAACTATCTCGCTACATTCATATGCCCTTGTTTATCTTTCTTTAGGTGGCGTTCATACTCAACAATTTAGAAGATTAGGAGATTAGTGAAGGGAGGGGGCAGCTAAAAAGATCACATTCTTATTGATCAAGAGAACAGGAGATGAAGAGTCTCGAACAGATCAATCGATACACATCTAATCTTTTCAGCTGAAACTCCTAATATCCTAATCCCGCGATTCTGATCAATACGTATGGAATCTTTCTAGCCGAATCTCCTCATCTCCTGCCCACTCATTCTATCAACAAATGTGTCTTTTTTATGAGCTCCCCATCACTTAATCTCCCAGACTCGGAGTATGAATGCAACCTTATTGATCAACTCACTAGTGCTGCAATCACCTACGTAAGCTGGGATTTAAAAAATACAGTATGGCACATTTAAACTTAATTTTTAATACGAATCTCCCAAGTATAGATTATATGCAAATGAATGCAAAAAAGTGGATGGGACGTTATTTGAAAACATTTCAAAACGATAACTTTCGCTCAAGACTCATTGTGCACAGTTCATTCCCCGTGACCTAGACTGTCGCAATTACAGAATCAGTGGTACATGTGGCGTGCCCTGTGCTTCATGCGCTTTATGCTATCTGATGCCGCGGATGCCACATGTGATGGTACTTGTGTATTTACGACACACAAGTTTACGGTTAGCCCAGTTTACATGACTATTTTCTTGCTTTGCAAAGCTTATTGACTACAAGCCATCCTTTCCCAGGGTTTCCGTGAAATCCTTTCTGGACCGCCACGCTAAATCAATAGGAGGCAATTCCCTCCGAGCACAAAACGAATTTATTACCCACCCCAACCGGTAGGGCCGGGGTCTGCTAAGCTGAGGTAGCATTAGCGTATGCAGGCTGTCACAGCCCACGTGCGTGCGCCCGATGACTCACCCAGTTCGTACTGATTTTAAATATCATCTACACCCTTCCTATCCTATTCCAATCTCATCAAAATTCCTCGACTCGCTGTATATGGAACATGATCGTTCGTGGCTATTGACAGTCGTCATTCCGTAGCGTTAATCTCCACACGTCAAGGGAAAACCGATCGGAATGTGTCGTTATCGGTCGCCTACGACGAGATTCTATCTGGCCATAAACGCTATTTGTTAAGGCAAACAATTCAATCCATTAACTACTGCCTAAAATATCGAAGACCACATTGACGCATTACCCTCCTTTCTGCAGCAGGAACAGGAGCTTTTTATTAGTGTACTATTGAAGAGTGCCTGGCGAGCAGCGGCCCCATGAGAGCCATATGGGTCCCGCCGGCTTCCTTTATTCAATGCGGACCCTCCGAAAATTTCGCAAGCAGAACACATCGGAATAGCTGTGCTTGGATTAACAAGCTAATAAACTGAGAATTTTCGGATGTGGAGCGGAAAAAGGGAAAACGAGAGCAAAGAACGCGAAAAGAAAGGCTACGAATCGTAAAAACATAAAATGAAACAGAGAAAGAATTGAAAGTGAAATTCCCAATAAAGTGGCTCATTATTCCTTCACCAAACTTCCGAATAGATTGTCATCGGAAAAAATTCAAAACTCCTATAATTTTTTAGGCAAATCGATATGCCTGATCCCCTCTTGATTTTGTCAACCTGCCACTCGATTCACGCGGAGTTACCGGTAAGATAGCATCAGCTCGTCCGATACCTCTAATCACCGCTGGTCAGTGGCATTGACCCCCATCCTCAGACAATCCCTCCGCCCGGAAAGTCACCCGTGTGGACAGCCCCGCCGCCTGCACTGTACACCCTAACGAATTGTCTGTCCTACCTGAAGGTTCGTCGGATCCTTGAATGATTCTTCTTGGGCAGTTTGCAATTTCTCAAGAATCCAAATCTCAAGTTCATCGGCATCACTGGAAAAAAATTGTTTGAAATTGAAGAAAACAGGAAAAGAATCCGACACAAAAAAGAAAACATACCGCTTGAAATACTGGTACTGACGGGCTTCCTCTAGACGATCCCTCTTATTCTTCGCATGCTCTTTGAACTGCGAATAATGACCGAGGACTTCTTGACGTCGATGCTAAAAGAAGACAAATTTCCCTCTCTAATTCTTCCTAGTCTATTCAGAAATGTTGACATGGCCGATTCTGGTCGCGCCTAGTGTGAGAGCGAAACTTTAGCCCTCTCCGAACTCGGACGGACACTCGGCCAAAATCGATAGTGTCAGAATAAAACGGGCCGAGCGAGGCGATTCTTCTCGCAATGCTTTACTAAAATTTGGCTAGGGGAAGCTTAACTGCTAAAAAATGAAATGGAATGAAAAGGTTTACAAAATGAAAACAAAAAATCGGGAATAGACAAATCAGGGAGAAGAAATATTAAAAAATTTGTAACATTCTCGGGATTGAAAAAGAAGCCTTGATCAATCAAATTCACCTGAATATCTTCAGCAGTCTCAAGTATCTTAATTTCTGTTGGAGGAGGAACTTCAAGCACGGGCTCCGGTGGGGCTCCGTCGTCAGACATTGCTACAATTGTGACAATTTAGAAAGTTAATTGGAAAGGAAACGGTAAAGGTAGGTCGAACAATCTACGAAACATACAAGGCGAAATATAGAGCACAATATGAACACGTCTGTACAAACGCGAAATGAAAACTGTTCGATATTGGGTCGCATTTGAATTTAATTTGAATGTAAATTAGTAAAACTAAAAGATTATCGCATTATGCATCTAACAGGGCGATGGTTGGCAGCAGTAGTTGACCTACAAGCGGTAGTCGAAAGACGCGGGACAAGGGAAATCAGCACAAAACTCGTCAGCCCGAGTGAGCCTCACCGCACAAACGACTTTCGCCATTGGAACGCGCGACTAGGACATTTTCTTGCACTCACTTCTCTTGGGTGTTCGCCGAAAGCCCGGGAAGTTCGCCTTTTTCGGAGTAGCCTGCATGTTGACAGAGAGCGTCCTTTAGCCGCACTGCTGGCTATAAAATCACGTCTGAGTGTGCTGCTACACATCAGACCCCTTTCCGAATGAAGGCAAGCCGGAAGCTTCATGTGTCAATCGTTGTGCTCCGACGGGTACTGGAGTAAAAATTGTCCCTCTGCCGGCTTGCTCCACAAAGGAAGGAGAGAGCGTGGTTTCATGATCTGAACTGTTGAGGAGGACAAAGTTGTCGCCACCGGTGATTTTGTTACTCGATGAGCTGGCTTCCAGATCAGTGGCATGCATTGTGGTTGCTCCGAGAAGTGTGAATGGCAGTGTGTGATCAGAATTACTTAAATAAAGTGAAAGGATAATAATAGCATAATAAGACATTTCCATATGATCAATCCGTGTGTCCTCCTGATGGCTAAGGGGGCGGAGCGGCCTTTTTGGAGAATGCAGCGCCAGATTTTGGCTAAAAATAAGCATTCCATTTGTACATCCAGAATGCCGTCGTAAGTGGGCGCGCTTTGATATTGCTGATGTGGCCTCTACAATGACTTGCGGGGGCCAGCCAGATGGTACAAGTCATGTTTCTGTCCCTTATGTCTCCCTCGCGCCACGAAACCAAGGTGGGGTGTGTTACTTGGTAGTCCGCTTGGTTAATCAAACCAGGGTAGAGTCACGTCTGCCCTTCATAGCATTCCGTCCAGCATGTCAGAAATATACACATTAAAATAAATCGAGAAAAAAGATGGACTGGGACGGAGCTTTACCGCAAATTGTAGGAGTTAGTATTAAAGACGCGTCCAAATTGAGCTTACTCATGGAACCGAACGTGTGTTGCACCGCGACAAGTTACGCTATGTGCTTACGGTAATTATTTCTGGTCATGGGGGGTTACGCCAACTGAACGAGTAGGAAGACGGCTGGTGGCAAACGATGACACATAGGAAAATCGCAGTGTTTGCCTTTCGGTATGCATGCCCACCGATAACACAGATAACGTACTTAGTCAGAACGAGTACTCGGAACGTTGAAAAAGTATCATAAGAACATTATATGGAATGGAATTTTTTAAGCATTCTGTTATATAGGGGGGGGGGGACATTTTGGTGGGCAATGATTAGTGGCAACTAGATAATTAAAGTGTTGGATGGGAAATCTGGTAACAATTCTCGTATGTGAAGGAACTAGTGATATTACGCTACCTAGAAGACGATAATGAGTGGAATCTTTCCCGCGGTTTGCAAAAGATCAGTGTACTACACCAAATGTACCTCCTGACTTCAGTGCGCCAAACTTAAAACTGAAATGCACAAGAAAAGGTGAAAATCGGCGGGAATATTCAAATTTGAAGATTGATAACACAATCCTGAACCATGTAATATCGACAGACGAAATAATGTCGATTAAGAAAGAAGTTAATTAAAAAAATTCTAAGCAGTTTCAATGAAGAATTCATTGAGAGGAAGGAATCATTGGTTCATGACAACAAAATTTTTGCTCACTTTTCAAACCATTTCAGGACGTTTTTAAGGAACCCAAAAACTTTCGTGAAACTATAACACAAAGAACAATCACAATAAGTTTACGACATTAGTAAAGAAAAGAAGGAACGACAGGAAAGGAAAGAAAAGGAAAAATGAACGACGTCAGAACTCAAGGAGAAAAGGAATGAAAACAATTTGTAGGCCCATTTACGTGGACTTCGTTGTTGCACTCAATTAGCAGTAAAGTAAAGTAAATAGCAATGAGTTTTGCAAAGCCTGGGAAGGATAATAAAAAGCTGTAGGACAGTAGTCCTTTCAACAGCGCTCACTTCCCTGCAAAGGTAGCGACTTGTGTCCGAATACGGAAACCTGCAGTGTAATTAGTGAGAGTACAACCCGAAATCTGACCAATATTCTCTGGCGGTATACAAAATATCGAGGGCGGGCGCCGGGGATAGCGCTAGCGCGTATTGAGGGTGCAACGGGCGACGATTGATGCACAACACGCAACCGCGAGTGCACCAGACCAGCACACAATTGGCGATCGATATCGCGCGACAAGGGCACGCCGCGCCACGTCGCCGCGCCCGCGAGCAAACAGCCGCGAGCACGACGAGGAACGCCGTCGCACGCGACGTCGCACTCATCGCTGACGAACGCGACAGCCCTCGTTGTGCCCCGTCATTTGGATCGCGGGATCAACTTTTTTCTTCGTCTATTGCCAGAACTACAACAATGAGTCAGCCGCCAAGCGGGTCACTTCGCTCGCTGACGCCAGCTGCCGATGACTGCAGTACAATTCTGGAGGAATAGGATGCTGTAGATGGGGAAACGTTCTGGAAATGCAGCACATCGAGCAGTTGGCCATGTCCTTAGGGGGGGGGGGGGAACAAAAGAGGATGTCTTGCTCATGGAGCACATCAGAGGAGGCCACCGTTGATGGAATCCTATGGCAAGGCGTTCTTGGAATATCTCCCCATGAGCAGACGCAAGCAGGGCCTATCGCCGCTTCCGCCTTTTTTTCAAGAATTTTGCGACTCCCCCCCCTTTAGGGGTAAGGGGGCCTTAGGATGAGGGTTCGGTGCGTCCCCCTCCCCCAATACCATCAGTCGTAGGAGGTTACCCGACTGCGACACCACTCCTCCCTACCTCAATCACCACCCCACCATCATGCCTGTTTCTATAGCATTTGATTCTGAAACCCATTCGCGGAACTCGTCAAAGATCCGTGAAATCCCGCCAAAACAACACTTTTACGCCCCCCCCCCTTAAATATTTCCCAGAGATGGTCAACTGCTCAATCCCAAAATGCGCCCCCCTCGTTCGAATAGTGTGAACGGATGGTTGACCCTGGACGCGAGTGCTTCATTGCCCTCAACTTCGTCAGAATATGTCGACCGCGTCGGAGCTCACAGACCTACCGTATCCACTTTGAAATGCTACCCCAGTCTTCGATCGATCCTGGATGGATATTTCTTATTGTTAGAACCTAGTTGGCATGGCGATCTCCGGCCCGGCTCTGTAACGTCCCTAATAAGTACCCAAACTGTCGCGTAAGCTCAAACCTCTGCCACCACGTTCGGGGGCAGGTTGTTTCTATGTACCTAGCGGAAATGGGGATTATGCTCAGCTTCAAATGCGCGGGAGACGCTTTTGGTCTGACCGAAGATTAGACACTCAGGGAAAGGGACGTTGTGGTGTAGCTATTGAATGGGTGTGGCGGGGGGCCGACTGTTTCGAGTAACTTCAAATTTTGGAGGAGGGGAGGGGCGGGGGTGGGGAATGTTTCAGTGAACTAATTTTGGGCAGGGGGTTGCTGAACGAGATTCTCTTGCACCGATTAAAAACGTAGGATTAAATGCTAGTTCTTCTAATTTTACGGGAATTTAGAAGCTTTCGTGATGTTGAGAACCTTGGATATTTTGCCACCAACGCCCGCCCCCTTCCAGGGCCTTCCCATTATCCGGTGTATGTGGCCAACCTACGGTTGGCTACGTATGTAGTTTCTTTTGGGTGATAGAGGAAACGGCCCGGGTAGCTAAGGCTGGAGTCACGATCAGGGATTTTTCCAAAAGGGGTCGTGTTTGCTTTGGTGGCGGGAGGATGGTCGCACTTTATTTTATATTATTTTTCCTGGAAAAAGGGGTCAGAGTATTGGTTTGTGTCCCCGCTTCTACATTATTTGGGCACAGTGATAATACCATGTCGGAACAAAAGGAGTATTTGACTTTTAGCAGTAAGATCAAAATATACCCCACCCTTCCATTCCACCTCCATTTCGAGTTTTTTTTTGGGGTTGTCGGGTTGAAAGCGTGTCAGATGAACCGTGGTGAAATCAGTGTTCCGAATTTCACATTTCGAGGCGCGAGGGGGTAGATTCATGGGGGAGAGTGAGGAGGTTTGCATGTCGGAGCAGAACATCGGGGTACTCACCCTAACCCGCTTTTTCGCTCGCACGATTTGTAAAATCAACTCGCGGTGTAAATTCATTTAAACCCTCAAACTTCTTACGATCCGGGCAGAAGCTAAGTTGTACTGCTCTGTTGATCGCCTCCTATCTGTGCTTTTCTAAGGACAAAAATGAGTGAGTGAATTACGCGAGTGAACCAACTTCGAGGACACCTCCATAAGCGCGAGAGGGTCGTATTCGGTTCTGGCAAAGGGATGGTAGTGGTTTAACCGACAGAACCTTTTGAAAGAGACGGAGGGAAAATGGCTAGCGCTCAAGTTTTTTTAGGGAAAGGTGAAACATTCATGAAAGTTTTTGAAAGTAATGGCGAATTCTGTAGAAGTTTAAACACCCCTACTGAAAAGTAGGATGTACTTTTGGGTAGGTTGTGGGTAGGACTGGTTACAAAATGGGATCGTATTGACTTCCAAGCTTTCACTACGCATGACTCATCCTCGTGCATACCCATTGTCAATCATTTCGAATGTCTCATAAGCTCGACGTTACTGAAGCTTCCATTTTAACGAAAATGAAAAAACAGGCGCTGATCATTCCCTTTCTAGAAAGCGCTGTGCATTCTTTTTTTTTCAGCATCCTATTGACATTTGAATGCGATGGCTTATACAATGACTCATCCCGATGTGTAGGCCAGTGTTCTTATCCCTCAGATAAGTGGAGTTATAAATTACCAATTTAGAAGCATGAAGGCCTTGCTGGCCCGAGCGGCGGACGATGCAGCATTTTCCACTTACAAATTTGTGAATGATGTGGTTTTCTATCTTCACGTCACTCGGATCGATTCGGTAAAATTCACCTGTTAACGCCCCTTCTCTAGGGTTGGTCAGCAGGTTTTTCGCTTCAACTTTTCGTAACTCAGTCGAAAATGAATTCAGTAGCAGAGACCGCAAGTGCTGCGTCGCGCTTCTAACACTCAAATCTCGGCCCAGCGTTCGTCATCGATTTCTCCTCTCAGAATAGACGAAACGGCAACATGCCTCTCTGGATTGTTTCCTGTATCGGGCCCTCTTCGTTTTGCCACTCGCTGCAAATGACTCAGGCAAGATTCAGGATTGAATTGGTGAGGTAATTCACTTCAGATGTGAAAGTAGGGGTGGGAGGTGGACCGCCAGTGGAGAAAAAAGGAAAAAAAATCGTGAAATACACAGGAAATACGAGGCCTTTTGCTCTACGTTGCGGAGAAGTTCAAAAGGCCGGCAGGGAGATGAGAGATAATGTGAGCGCGGAGAGCGCTAGAGAAGTCGAGTAGAGAGAGCATAGCAGATCAAGTTAGCGACGCAGACAAGATATCGAGCGGTGGGCGGAGCGTGTCGCAACAGGTGGAGCGTGTCAAAGTTCTTAGCGCCTAGCGTCTAAATAACGCTTTTCGAAGTAGGGAAGTGACGCGACCTCTTCACTTGTTGCGTACCTAGCGCTTCTAGCCACCGTAAAGGCTCTATTAAGTGGGTCTGGAAGCCGCAACTTTTGCTTAAGAGCCAGTAATCATATGTAGCGAAGTCAGGATTTAAGGGGCCTGACTGACAGGTCCGAGCGCACTTGTGGATCGGCGGCGGCCATTGAATTCCACCTCGATCTCACTAAGCAGAACCACCGAGGCTACGCTGGGAAAGCACGGCGTGTGATGTATGCCCTGCATATCCACCGTGCTGACCTAGCTGCTCTGATTGAAAGCGGATTTAACGATGAAAAGGCAGTTTATCAAAAATAGGGGTAGAGGTGGTCAGTGATGCAGGGATGAAGTAAAAACCAAGAAGAACGGCTAAAAACACGAGAAATAGGACTGTTTCCTCGCCCTGATTTTCGCATCGATAACTTTTCGAGGGCCCAAACTTGCGCCCTTCGGTCACGGGCTAACGCTCCTGCTAAACGGTTAAGGGATTCACACCGCGAGAGGAGGCGCTGGCCGGACGCCGATAGGCGGGAGCGGGAGAGCGCCATTGCGTGTCGAGGCGGATATCCTAAGGAGGTTGGTCTTCCACCAAGTAAGAATCTCTTTTCTTCACCTCAACCTTATCGGGGAATCTTCCTTGCCCACCCCCCTGAACCGCGATAAAAGTTCGAGAAGAGGATGAGATCGATGCATCCAGACTTTTTCATAGTCCCGATTCTGTCCTCGGTTGCGAGGAAGGGGGCTATACGGCGCCGTGGTTGGCTTGGTGGAGGGTGGTTAGACAGGATAGTGCGAACTCGGCGCTCCAGGACGATTTCACACAAATTAACAATGTAATCTAGTACAAAGAGTTTAGGGAATAGAATTTCTCTAACACCTCGTACTTCGGACCGTCCATGTGTTTTATATTCGTCTAGAGACGAACTTGGCTTAGATGGATCTTTTTTGTACGTCCTTACTTTTCGACCTTATTAGCATGAAATGTCAAGATTTCGTGGGGATTTTTATAGTTGATTTTAAATGGTTTCTAATGCATAGGCGTGATTGCTAGAATGGATACGTGGATTCGTTGGAGTCTAGGTGTGGCGGCATACTGAGGAATCCATTTGGCCAGCTTTCAGTCGCATTGGGTCAGTTGGCGAATTGGGGAATAATAGAAAAAAACAGGTAGATCGTACTAGTGGGGAAGGAGCCATTTCTGGAGAGCCTTTCCCTTTTAAAGGAATCTTGCGCGGAAAAATCATGATTCTATTTCAGCCATAAATCACTGGCTTTGAGACTCATTATCCACGATAATAGTGAAAAGAACTGAAGTATTGCTTTCGTTTTTGATTAGAAATTCGAAAACTCGAAAAGGCTGCTACGCGTTCGAATTGCCCACGGACGTCTTTCACGAATGCTGGCGACGGGGATGCTCAAACTTGGTTCTTGGAGTGCATTCACTAGAAGCTCTTTCTGGCCTTCTGCTTCGTTGCATTCACATCTTACACTTCTACTCCATCCTATTCCATCGATCGATTTGTCTCCACTCTCCGAAATCGCGCGCTTTAACCCGATTCTCTCATTGCGTCGCCTGGTACGTAGCCGGCCAAACGCCGTCTTCTTTCCATGCCTCGCCTGGCTCTGCCTCCTGGTCCTTCGATGGTCCATAACGTGTAGTTTTTGTACGTTTGTTTCTCTTCAGAAACCGAATCTTCATGCGTGAAACTTTGTGTGCTATTTCCAGTGATCACAACTGACATATTCATGTTAGGAAAGAGTGCAAGAATTTTCCGCGCAAGATTCCTTTAATTTACGCGAGAAAATGAGGTACTTCTAGAATGACTTAGGATACCGAAACGAGCAAGCAAAGGTGTCTGAATTTATTCCTTCTAAACAATTGAAATTCTCAAAAATTTATGAAATTGCAACGCCGATTCAAAAGCGCTGATCACGATGAAAAGACAGCATTTTAGAAAACAAGGTAGAGGTGGTCAGTAATGCACGGATGAAGGAAAAAAACAAGAAAAGCAGCTTAGAACCCAATTAATGGTAGCCCTTTTTGCTGTTGATTTCCTCGCAGAGATGAGAGTCTCATTAGTGCTGACTTTATCAGCACTAATGCTCTTTCTACTAGGGTAAGACCCATCGGTGGGCGCGCAGCAGCGCGGATACGGCCATGCTAGGCCGGTAGCGGCATACCCTTCGCTGTAAGACGCGCATCGTCCCGCACTCTTAGGGAGCCCGTCCGCCTTTCGACTATGTTTATTTCCCCTACTTGACCTCCTAAATTAGCGAAATCCTCTTTCAAAGGCAGGTTTTACGATAAATTGGAGATCGAAGACGGTGAGGTACTATATCTATTGTAAAGAGAGGCAGACACCTTAAGGGAGCGCGATGAGGAGCATTTTGTTCTCGTAGCGACTTAACAGTGTCTTACCGGCGGAGATAAATTCTCTTCGCCACTGCTCAAGCCCACTGATTGGCTAACCCCTCGCCGTCTAACTCTAGCCACAAACTATGGCAGTTTTGGCAGAGAGGCAGAGCAAAGCGCTCGCTGATGACGTCACCACCGGTGAGGCTAGCCATTAGGCGTGAACCAAGAGCCTCATTTTGCAATTTTAAGGCCGTTTTGCTGAATTTTTTCAACACTGCCGCACCACTTAGTGGCTCTACTTTTATTCCCAGCAGGTCGACCAATTTATCGTAACATCTGCCTTTAAATAATTTTCCAAGGGGTGTTCCTGTTGTCACAGTGAGTGATGATCGGCGTGCAACAACAAATGATCGATGAACAATGCGAGATTGCAAGTGTGTGCTGAACTAATGAAGCACAAAGCTGCACTCTTGAAAGTGCATCGGTTTTTGCTGCGATCCCCATGCACTTCTGCACACGAATCGTAAACATCGGGAAATGTTGCAGTCGCCTTGCCGAATTCCCCATCACTGTCCGACGAGCAAAAAGTCGAACGTGTGCAATATGGCAAGGCAAAGGATTATCTCGCGTGCTAACTAGTAGGCAGGGGAGAAAATTGAGAGAAATTACCCATGTTCATTTTTCATTTCCCTCCTTAAAGGCAAAGTTCGGGCTCAGACCCACCTAATAAGCCCTTAAAGTGGCTAGAAGTGCATGGGACGCAACTGCAGGCGACTCGCCAAGTTCCCGCATCGAAATGCGTCACTAAGGCGCTAGGGGCCAAGGACTTTGACACGCTCCACCTGTTGCGACACGCTCCGCCCACCGCTCGATATCTTGTCTGCGTCGCAATGCTGATCTGCTATGCTCTCTCTACTCGGACTTCTCTACCGCTCTCCGCGCTCACATTATCTCTCATCTCCCTGCCGGCCTTTTGAACTTCTCCGCAACGTAGAGCAAAAGGCTCGTATTTCCTGTGTATTTCACGATTTTTTTCCTTTTCTCCACTGGCGGTCCACCTCCCACCCCTACATCACATTTGAGTAGAATTACCTCATCAGTTTAAGCTTGAATCTTGCCTTTAATTGACTGCTGAAATTAATCAATAATGTTATCACCTTGCTAGACAATCACAACGTTCCACCTATTGGATGGATCAGCGATCCCCTTCCTTTCAGAACTGGGGAGACTACGAGTTGAAGAAACCCGCGACCGTCAGATATTGGTAAAGGCTTTTCAGTCCAGAAACGCTTAAAGATCAAGTCCAGGATCGACCTATTGAATTGTAGCGATTTCAAGACTGAGATGTGAAGGTATACAAAGCAATCGCGAAAAAGTTGGGAGAATCGTGAAAATGTCGCATAACAAAAACCCCCCTCCAGCAGCAGCAGCAGAGCTGAAGATGCTCCGATTCTGGGGAGCTTTGATGTGAGACTGTATTATAACTTCAGTCCGGTACATTCGTACCTAGTAAGTAGCTGCCCTCACCCCCCACCCCCTAGACTGCCTTCACACCCCCTGGCTCACGGGGTCCCGTACATCGAGAAACCTGTGCGCCAGGGGGAGTGTAGGCAGTCTAGGGGGTGGGGGGTGAGGGCAGCTACTTACTAGGTACGAATGGTACCGGACTGAAGTTATAATACAGTGGTTCGAGAACGGAAAGCGCTTATTTCGATTGTTGGCCTGCCGAAGCCGTGACTCAATGGGCAGGGTAGACGGAAACGACGTATCCAGAGAAATATCGGATAGAAAAAAAAAGGGCTCGACAGCATACTGAGGTGGCAGTGGAAAACGATTACTTTCAACGCGACGAAAAATGCTTAAGCAACTTGATGCTGATCAACCTTAGTAATGCGCGTGCACTCGACTTGCATTCAAATAGTAAAGACATTGAGGCGTATGTTACTTCCATAACTAATGGACCGTTTTTCTCCTTCTAACCAAGTTTGTACAAATATGCCGACTAATAGTAAGAGGCATAGAAGGATTTAAGGTAGGCATCACAAAACATAAAACATAAAGCTGAACAAGCCAGTAGAGCTCAGACAAGTAAAACACCTAGCTAAACGCCGGCCGCACAGGACTCACAATAGTGGGTAATCGCCCTACACCAGCAAGGCTTATTGAACAATACTAATAGCAGGACTCCACGGAAAGGTCTGAGGTCGAATTAAGGGCTGGAAATATACTTATGAAATCCAAGAAATTCAGCAGGGACTTCTTTGAGCGGGTGCAGGACAATTGCGGCGTTCTGCAGCGAAGAGTAACGCTCGCAGCACCTAGCAGGGCTACACCTGCCAATCAAAAGTTCCCCCACCAAACCTCGCGTCTGCGATTTTAGCCGCTCTATCAGAAGAGAGAGCGTAGGCAGTTCAGAGCGTCCGCCACCGATGAAGACAGCTAACGCGGCAAAATTAGCAGCGAAAAGCGGATTGTCTTCTCAGTTCTAAGCCCTCTTTCTTGTCTTTCTTACTCAGCTGCATCTACTGTCATCTACTCTACTTAAATTTTCAGTGGCTGTTTTATTCATAGGTTAGACTCCTTTTAACCCATTCGCGACAATGTCAGCCACCGGTGGCTGACGCGAAGATGTCCACTTCGGACCATGTCAGCCACCGGTGGCTGACGGGCTTTAAATGGAATTTTTGAAAACAAAGGAGGTCTCTGGGAGATTTTCTTTGCTGTGAAGAATCTTCATACCCTCATCTATCTAGGCCACCCCTGGGCAAAGGAAATCTCTATCCACTAGAATTTTATTGAAGAAAAAATAACCTGACTTAAAAATTTCACCGAAAAAGTTGAAATTTTTTTCCGCTGAAACTTTTCCCATGGGGGTTTTCGAGGGTCCTGATCTCAAATATGATATCCATTTTTGGCGCTGGCGCCAAATTGGCGCCATTTGGCGCCAGTTGGCGCCAAGGGTGTATTCACCAAATTCGCTGTAAACTTGCGTATGGGGGTTATTTGAGGCCCTGATTACGAATATGACATTCGTTTTTAGCGCTGGCGCCAAATTGGCGCCATTTGGCGCCAGTTGGCGCCAAGGGTGTATTCACCAAATTCGCTGTAAACTTGCGTATGGGGGTTATTTGAGGCCTTGATTACGAATATGACATTCGTTTTATCGTTAGCGCTATATTAACACCTGTTTCCTGCTCGCCTGCACCTTCTCACTATTGGATCCAATCAGGAGTAACAAGGGGGGTCGTTCAGGATGTTGAAAGCTTTTTCGAAACGGTTTTCTGTATGTTATGGGAGCTCATGCGCATACTACGAAACCGAGGTATATTTCCGCTGAGCGGCCCCGCGAAGGCCAAAAAAGGTGAGGAAATGGTCCAAGGTTCAATCCCTCATAATGACAAAATTTTTGCATTTAGGTTGGAGCTTCCCAATTTGCTCTAAAAACACCAGGAATTATAATGTTCATTATAAAGACCATCAGTAACTAATGCTTTCAGATTTTCACCATAATGTGGCACCGGAAAAAAGTTGTTACGCCAGAGGGGCGCCAAATGGCGCCGTAGCGCAAATTGGCGTAGCAAGTGGCGTAAATTTCGGCAATCAAAAAATGAATGTCATATTCGTAATGAGGGTCCCAAATAACCCCCTATATACAAGTTTACATCGAATTTGACGAAATTCAGTCAGGGCGCCATCTGGCGCCAAATGGCGCCAATTTGGCGCCAGCGCCAAAAATAAATCTCATATTCGTAATCAGGGTCCTCAAATAACCCCTATATACAAGTTTACATCGAATTTGACGAAATTCAGTCAGGGCGCCATCTGGCGCCAAATGGCGCCAATTTGGCGCCAGCGCCAAAAACGAATCTCATATTCGTAATCAGGGCCTCAAATAACCCCTATATACAAGTTTACATCGAATTTGACGAAATTCAGTCAGGGCGCCATCTGGCGCCAAATGGCGCCAATTTGGCGCCAGCGCCAAAAATGAATCCCATAATCGTGATCAGGACCCTTGATAACCTCTATGGGAGAAGTTTCAGCGTGAACTACGGATGACATATAGAAAAAACTAAAAAAATACAAGATGGATTTCCCCTGGGACAATGTCAGCCACCGGTGGCTGACATTGCGCAATCGTCTCTGCCGGCGCTGGTCCGAACGGGCAGTCTTCGAAAATCCCGCCCGGTCGCGAGTGGGTTAAAGGAATGAGCACGATAGCTAAGGGGTAGAGCGGTTTTGATGGACGTTGGGGGACCAGAGACGCGATTCCAGCGATCTTGGGCGTGGGAGCATGGTAGAACCACTTCCTCACGTCCTTCAGGCAATCACGCTCAATGACGTCATCAAAATCACTCGACCCTTCAGCCTTTCTATTGACTTTGAAAGCAGTAAGTCCTGGACTCTTTCTAGGATATTACGAGCCAAGTTTTTCCCATACTTGAAACACGTCAAAAAAGTAGGAGTATAAACGAGTTTTATCGACATTCCACTAACATGCGACACAACTACTACCGAAACAATCAAAGCTGCACACAGGACACGTAGAAACAGATGCTCCAGAGCGCGCGCTTGCGAATGAGGACTCCTGTGGGCTAGGTGTAAGCCAAAAGTACACGCCGAGGCGCCAAAAACCACGGCAAGCCGTGCAGAACACTCAGTTTTTGCTCGTCAGCGCATCTTGCCAACACTATAGCCGCCCCAACCCCAATGTAAGCAACTCGTCATATAGAGTTGTGCGGACGAAGAAGAAAAGTAAGCGGTTCACGAATAGCACTAAATGCATGGAATTTTGGCGAGCGCGGATCCGTGGCGTGTACTTCTGGCTCGAGCCTGCGTGCGCTCCTCGAAGCGTTACTGCAAACGCCTATGTTCAAAGAAGCTATATAAAGGTGACTGCAACTTTTTATGAAAATCAAACGAACAGATATAAATAACTACGAAACCTGAGTGATATTAAAATTCCAACGTGACATTAATACATATAGGGTGAGTACGTTTACAAGCCAAAATACACATCCTTCCACAATCTTCAGAAGCGATTCCTTAGTATGGCACTACGCGTTACAGTTGCTCACTTCGCTAATCGTTCAAACAACCTCGCCATTTAAATGCCTTCGTCCCTCTGCCCGCCTCCAATTGGCTGCCCCAGCGACTGGTCCCTGGCCGCCTGATTCTAGCCTTTTTACAGAGAAGCAGAGCAGCGCGTTTACGGTGAGGACGTAAGCAGTCATTTACTCGCCCAGCGAAGAAAGCAAGGCCAAAAAGGAATCATTTCTGCGGGTTATGGGTCGTTTCTATTGGTTCTTCTTGGCCAGTGCACTAATGGCTATCTCTGCTTCCACTCTCAATGGGTGACCAATTTATATGACATCTGCCTTTCACAGTTTTCCTTGTTCTATTTCTTAGGCTTAACTTAGGGCTGTCATCGGTCCACTCCAGGAAAGAAGGTATGTGCTGGCTTGATACGTAAGGCACATAATATCTATAAAATTAACGGGAAAACCTAAGAAACCAAAAACTGAGCTGCTAGGCACACTATCAGGTTTGAAAATGCACCCGACACAAAGCGGCATCATTTGTAAGCTTCAATCATCTCAACATGTGACGTTGTGCGCCTGCTGGACCCGACACTATCGGGCAGGACAACTCATCCGCAACGAACAGAGTGGCAGGCCAACAGTGTGCTCACAGTGTCACGCCCACACAAGTTTTATCCTAGTTAGTATTCGCCGTCCTGAATCTGTTCATCCACTCCTTGCGGTCTGAGCCAATCCATCATGACGTAATGTGGTTCACTTCTATCATTTGATACGACAGCAAGAACCATAATCTTCTTCACCTGAATTAGTAACACTTTTTCTGTTGACAGCATCCATTTCACATCCTAATGAGAAACCAGCTCATCTAAATCAGGGCTTCATGGAGCTGAAGAAACCTCTCGCGTGCAGAAGCGCGCGGCGCCAAAATGGTACTAATTTTGAGAGCAGCACCGGTTCATCTCAATATAATTGGATACTTGGATGCACCCTGCTAGGCCGACGATCTCCAGCGACAAGCACACGCTTCCCTTCTCTCTTGACGATATTGGGCGGTTTGAGGCGCAGTGTTGCCTGCGGCTCCGTCGGTTTGTTTGAAGCAACAGTCCCAGCAGGGTTTTTACTTTCGACACTAATGGTGTGGAACGATGCGCTAGCCTTTAGTCAAGAACATAAGAAGTGTGACTGAACAAAAAACTCACCTTGGAAAGCCGCTAGAAAGGGAGCTGAACGGCTTCCAAGTGGGCGATGAGGCCGAGAGGGACTGCCCACAACAGCGAATTCAACCACTCCGAAGCCGTTCAGCTCCCTTTCTAGCGGCTTTCCAAGGTGAGATTTGTTCAGTCACACTTCTTATGTTCTTGACTAGGGCTAGCGCATCGCTCCCATCATTAGTGTCGAAGGTAAAAACCCTGCTGGAGCTGTTGCTTTGGAAGTCTCTTCATCGCATTTCAAGGCGGCCAAGCTTCGCTTAATGCAACACTCCAGATCGAATTTGCGGGGTCACCGCGGATGATACTGAAGTTGTAGAAACCAGATTGAGAAAAATGAAAAAAAGAAGCAAGTAACCGTCGACGGAGGTTCCAACAAAGAATCCCTAGAAATAAGAAGGGCGGGACCAGACGAATGTTTGAGTCCCTGCCTCCGGCTCAACTATCCCGCGCGCCATTTGAATTAATCTCTACGCACGTCAATTACTGTAGCGCTCCGTCGGGGGGACGCTGCTTACGTAACGGGCGCCCAAATGAATAAGGCCTAGTTCGCCAAATGCTTGACTTTATAAGATTCTTAACGCAATTGTCGCGCACTTTCAAGCCGCCGACCAACGTCAAATCGGTGCTGCTCGCGAACTAACTCTGTCACCCCTGAATAGATCTTCGAAACAACTTCGCTGCTGAGGGTGTTGCTTTACCATCTCGTAGAATACCACAAACAAGTGGTCACCGATCTGACTACATCGTATCTTTCCGTCTCACTGCAGCGTCAGCGTCACGGATGCCGGACATTGAGCGAATGTCTGTGTTGTGCGAATTGCTGCTCCTTTGCTGTCAGCGGTTGATGTTCAGCAGTGTGCTCCAGAACTCGTTGTGCGTGTAGCATCACCGGCGTACACGTCCTGTTCTTTGCCTGCACCTCACATGCGTAGCAGAGTGCGAGCAGTGCCGTAGAGTGAAATCGGTCAGCTCGTATCTTCTTGTTCGAGATGAGCTGAGCCGCCTCTTTGATGCTTCCCATTGCCGTCCATGCGCATTTCTTGCGCCTCATGATCTCTGCGCGCAAGTTGTTGTCCACGGAGATGAGTCGACCGAGGTACACATAGCAGTCGGTGTCGATAATGCGGACCTATTCAGGTGATAATGAGTGACGCATCGCCGATGCTTCACGCATGACTTATTGCTTGCTCCGATTCATTCGTGACGGTCAGCGCTCTTGCCGATGCTACATCCGCCTCCACCTCTACTGTAACTCTGCAGGCTTCGACTGATGAGGACAATGTCCTCTGCAAAGCGTAAGTTGGACAGCTGGACAGCTCATTGCCGACAGTGATAACCCTATGGTCCCAGTCCAGTTAAACATCGCCTGGTTGAGTGCGGTTGAGCGAATAGCTTAAAGGAGATTCGTGATTCACACCACCTTTTCTCGATCGGCACGCGAAACTCCTCGTTTGGAACATGTTGAACAGTAGTTAATGTGAGCGTGAATGCACTGCCTTCCAGTGCTTATGCCTTTACGCCATCTGCTAGTATTATCGTATTGTGTAGAGTTCAAGCTGTCAAATTGGCTCGATAGCTTGATAAAAGCAGAGGAAGCACGTTGCTTGTATTCGCGCTGCGTGTCCGCTTAATCACCTGCGTGAACGGGGTGGATGATCTACGACATATCTGAGAAACCCGCGGCTGTTCCCTTAGCGTCGGTAGTTGACCCAGCCTCTCGAGTCTGTTCAGAATGGCCATTCATGTACAGCTTGCATGGCTGCAAGAGAAGTGTGATGGGGCGGTAGTTCTTCATTTGGTCGCGCTCGCCCTTCCTGAACAGGAGAACGGCGTTTAACATCTTCCAATGGTACGGAATCCTCTGTGCGTCCAGGTACTCATTACTGCGCTTCGTGAGCTACTTCGTGACGGTGCAGGATGCCGGCTTCAGAAGGTCCACTGAGAAGTCCGAGTGCCTTCCTCGGCCCACCCACCTTTATGCACGCTATCGGCATTTGACATTTCCCCATGCTAGAATCTTGTTGTTTTTTTTTTAAGTTTCTGGGCCATCTCAGAGTGGAACTATGGAGGTCTTATATATTTTCATATTTTCGCATTGGGGCAGGTTCAACATCGATCTTAAAGGCAGTGAAAACGATGCGTGGAGGGCGGTGCTTTTTGATGACGTCATTACATTATTGGTAGACTAGGCCAATCAGCATGCTGGGGTGTGGTTGGGACAGCCTTTCAACGTCCTTCCACCAAAACAGGTCAATAACGCTATCAGAACCACACCGCCCCCGGCCATCGCGATCGCTCATTAAAGGAAGCGATTACGATAAAGAGGGAGCGCATCGGGAAGCATGTGCACCACACGAATCAGTTACTTGGCTGCCAGGGAAAGCGAGATGTGGCGCTTTCACAACGAAAGGTGCGCTGGTTGCTGAGCAGGACTTCGAAAGCGCTCCGCCCCCAAAAGCGATCCGCAAAGATCCCGCACTGGGTGAGTTGAGCTGATTTGGGACGAATGCTTTCGCGGAAAAATGGATCATCTCGATTGAAAGCGTGTTTGGCAATGGCGCCATCAAACGCGTTGCGGTGAAGTCGTTCATACGTCCACTTTCTGAGCTGTTACCTGTTTGGAGTGAAAACCAACGGCCAAAAAAGGGGGTCTCGTTTTGTATTTTCTCAACGGATTTTTCCGCTTTTTTTCGTCACTGTTGTATTAATTGAGCACCACCACGTCTTAACTGAGCCATCCTTAAAATGATCGTAATTGCTGCCTTCGAAGCTTACGGAGGTCTGACTTCTTATGGTCCGTAGTCCAGTATAATTGTCGTCAGGTGGTGATCCTCAGCATTAATTATGTTCAAGCAGGAGTTCATTGGGAAACAAATTCCATTCTCGGAGCCAACTCGCAACGCAAACCCAGCACTAACACATTCAGCTTTCTGTAGAATCGAGAGCAATACAACTATTCCGAGATAATAAGCATTCTTGAATGACTAAACCCAAATCTACCTGAACTGCTACTCGGATGAGAGCGATCAAATTCGACGGCGGCAACATCTGGTCATCCAAGATAACGTCCACTATAAATGATGCGTGTACTTCACCGGGAATTCCTTAAACGAAACCTTGAACGATGAGATCAAATACGTCGAAAAACTTGCTCGCACCTTCATATACTAGCCACGAGGTGCCAAACTGCTCTCCACTGGTCAGATAGTAGCCTCTGCTCCACAAATCATAATAAACAAGCTGCCTTGCACGAAATTCACGAGAGCACGGAACTGGTATCTCAAAGTCGTCCAGCCATCGATAAATATTCTCATCAGAGTCTACTGAAAAAAGAGTATTTTGCAGAAGGACCAGCTTTCAATAAAACAGCTACTTTTCTCGAGATTGATCATCTTAGCATTTTCACAGACTGCTTCTTTTCTGAGCTGCATTGCAACCTCCAAAATTTCTTCCCTTGACGCTCCTATTCCAGCGACATCGTGCTTCGTCACCTGCAAATATTACTACGACAAATAACGAGAAATGATACGATCAGATTTTTCCGTGCCCCATAAAGGCACAATGCGGGGTTAAAGGCACAGTCCAGGACGATGTGAGCGAAATGTTGCGATTAAGCAGTGAGAGAGCAGTGGCCGTGACAGATGCAATACGAGACACCGTCGTAGCAGAAGCTGCATGAGGGAACGACTTATTTAGGTGCGCGTTGAGCAGCCCTTGTGCTGGCCTGATTCGCCGGTACACACCCCATTCATGGCTGATTAGTATTACTGTCCTGTCTCGGAAAAGCTTTTTCTCTCCTCGGCGCCCATTTTCTTCCATCTCGTTTCTGTCGCTACCCTACTGGCACGTTCACCCTACCGCTCACCCAATGCATGTAAAATGATCTTTTCACCAATGTGGTAAAAGAGTCAGCAGCAAGTTGTTGCTGGATGACACTTTTGTCTCAGAAGGGTTTGATTGGTAATCTGTTTTTGGCTACAATTGCGATGCGAAACCTATCAGGAGAATCCTGAATTAGTGGGCAAAACTCTTCGCCCAAAAGCGGATTCAAACCTCGCTGACCGAGCAGTTGTGATATCAGTTACCCTACCAGTTCACTTTCCCCGCACCTTGTGATGGTAGCTTGGCCATAGCTTTTCAAGACGATGTCGGCTAATCAGCTTCGTGTTTACGTGTGACTGATGAGCTATGGTAATCACATCATAAAAAGCTGAGCTAATTGTAAGGTGAAATCGTGCCCTGATAGTGTAAACAGTCACACTTGCCCGGTAAGCGAGAGATGCGGTTTCAAATCCCGGTCGGCGCGAAGCGTTTTGCTCTTAACTCAGCATTTCTGCGATAACTTCTCTAGAGTTCTCAAGTGACGAAACAGAAACCGATTCGAGGTACCTTTCGCTTCTTAGCAGGAGATTCTTTTCCTATTCTACTTATCT